>SJYD01056111.1:17382-29452 GCA_006408635.1 Nanger granti | reverse complement strand
CTAAGGTGTCCTGAGGTTTCCGTCACATCCCAAAAGGAGGTGCTCACAGTAGGAAAGATGGGAGGAGCCTCTGGGGTTCAGCCACAGTTCTCCAAGACCCTCAAATGCCTTGCCCACTCCAGTTGAACCTGTTTGCCCTGAACTGCCTTGACTGTCACCCCGAGGCTCGATGCCCAAAACACCTGCACGTGAGATAGCATTTTGGGCCTCAAGGGTAAGCCACAGATCACTGACATGTCCTCCTGACATGGAGCCTGACACTGCTGTTGCAGCTGGTCAGGCAAGTAGCCGTGCATGTGACCAGGTGAGACGAAGCCTGTCTCCCCTGTGGGATCCTCAGGGGAACCCCCAAGAACTAGGTCAGGACGGTCCAGGGAAGCTCAGGCACTGGTCTCAGCACAAATCTAGGACAGGGCACCCACAAACGGTTGGAAAGGAATCCCCAAATGTGACTGTCAACTGGCACGGAGACTGTCTTCTCCTGAGAACACAGAGGCGCGTCCCTGGGCTCCCCGTCGTAACTCGAGAAATCCCACCACAACTTGATAAACACCAGTGTCGGGAGGAGCATCTGGAATCGTCCACCATTCTCCAAGACCCCAAAATGCCGTGTCACTGCAGATGAACCTGTCTGCCCTGCACTGCCTTGAATGTCAACTGGAGGCTCGACGCCCGAAACACCTGCACGGGTGACAGTACTTTGAGCCTCTAGGGCAAGCCACAGATCCCTGTGTTCGCTCGACATGGAGCCTGACACTGCTGCTGCAGCTGGACAGGCAAGTAGCCATGCACGTGTTCAGGCGGGACGAAACCTGACTTCTATATGGGGCCCTCAGGGGTACACCAATACCTAGGTCAGGACGGTCGAGGAAAGCTCACGCTCTGGCCTCAGCAAAAGTCGAGGACAGAGCACTGAGACGATTAGGGAAGAATCCCCACAGGCTCTTGGCAACTGGCTCGGAGACTGTCCAATTCAGAGTGCACAGGGGAGAGTCCCTGGTTCCCCGTTGAAACACTAATGAACCCCGCCACAACTTGTGAGAAACCAAAAGATTCTCCCCTGCAAGACGGGAAGGACCTCGTCTGCTGTGTTGTATCGGGGGAAAGAATCTCTTCTCTCTTGGAGCTGCAGAGTGTAGATAACCATCTCGCTGTGACCCAAGAAGTATCTCTCGCCGCTCGTCCTCACTCGAGGGGTACACCAACGGTCTCGCCATGAATGTAAAGGAGCCCCAGTATTTCTGCTGAGCTCCAGTTGAGGGTCCCTTTCCTGCTCTGTCGAGAACAGTTTCTCAGCACTTCCTTCACATCTCAACAGGAGACACTAGAAAGAGGACTGTCGGGAGAAGCATCAGGGATCTTGCCCCCATTCCCCAAGACAACCAAATACCTCCTTCACTCCATATGAACCTGACTGCCCTGCACTGGGTCGACTGTCACCCTGAGGCTCGAAGCCTGACACACTGGCACCTGGGACAGACCCGGGTGGTACTTCGAGGTCAAGTCACAGATCCCTGTGTCCACTCGACGGGGAGCCTTTCACAGCTGCTGCTACTGCAGAAGCAAGCACAAGTGTGCATCTCCAGGCAAGACGAGGCCTGGCTTTACTGTGTGGACTCCATGGGAATCCCAAGATTTATATCAGCATGGGCGAGGATAGCTCAGGTCCAGCTTCAGCACCAGACGGGGACTGAGTACACGGCGATGACTGGGGAGGAATACCCAAAGGCGCATGGCAACTGGCAAGAATACTGGCTTCTCCTTAAGCCACAGGGGCAGGTCCAGGGGCTGCCCGACTTAACACTAGAATCCATTGTGCAACTAGAAAAATACCAGATGCTTCTCCCTTGCAAGCGGGGTGAGGCCCTTATCCACTGTGGCATCTCTGGGAAAATCAATCTTTTCCTCTTGGACCTCGAAGGGCTGTTTCAGCCCCTTGGTGTGACCCAGGAATTTCCCCATCCCACCGGTCTCACAGCGAGAGGAACAACAATAGATGCGCTGCGACTCAACAGAGCCCTGTTTGCCCCTGCTAAGCTCCAGATGATCGTCCCCTTTCCTGCCCCTTTGAGAAAGGTTCCCTAGAGCTTCGCTCGAACACCAACAGGAGGTGCTCACAACAGGAAAGTCGGGAGGAGCATGAGGGATTCCGCCACCATTCACCAAAATCCCCAAATGCCTTGTTCACTGCAGATGAACTGGACAGCCCCGCACTGCCTTGACTGTCACCCCTATCAACCTTTGGCTCGAGACATGACACACTGGCACGTGTGACAGCACTTTAGACCTTGAGAGCAAGCCACAGATCCCTTTGTCAGCTCGACATGGAGCCTGACACTGCTGCTGCAGCAGTTCAGGCAAGTAGCCGTGCACGTGTCTAGGTGAACCCAAGACTGTCTTCTTTGTGGGAGCCTCAGGGCAACCTCAAGACCGAGGTCAGGACGGTCGAGGGAAGCTCAGGCACTGGCCTCAGCACAAGTTGAGGATAGGGCATCCAGAGACGATTGGAGAGGCATTCCCAGAGGTGACTGGCAACTCGAACGGAGACCGTCCTTTCCTGAGGTCAGAGGGGCGCGTCCCTGGGATCCTCATCGTAACTCGAGAAACCCCGCCCCAATTCGAGAAACAAGAGCAGCTTCTCCCTTGCAAGCGGGTTGAGACCCTTACCTGATCCATCATCTCGTGGGAAATCTCTCCTCTCTTGGAACTCGCAGATCTCCTTTACTCCCTTGCTGTGACACAAGGAGTTTGCGACCACAACCGTCGCACCGAAGAGGAACACCAAGGGACCTGCTTCGACTCAAGAGGAGCCCAGTTTGCCCCTGCTAAGCTCTAGATGATAGTACATTTATTTGCTCCTTAGTCTAAGGTTCCTGGGGCTGTCATCTCATCCCAAAAGGAAGTGCTCACAGTAGGAAAGTCGGGAGGAGCATCTGGGGATCGGCCACCATTCTCCAAGACCCACAAATGCCATGTCCACTGCAGATGAACCTGTTTGCCCTGCAATGCCTTCACTGTTAACCAGAGGCTTGACGCCCGAAATACCTGCACGTGTGACAGCACTTTGGGCCTCTAGGGCAAGCCACAGATCCCTGTGTTCGCTCGACATGGAGCCTGACACTGATGCTGCAGCTGGTCAGGCAAGTAGCCATGCACGTGTCCATGCGGGACGAGTCCTGTCTTCTATATGAGGCCCTCAGGGGTACACCAAGACCTACGTCAAGACGGTTGAGGATATCTCAGGCTCCGGCCTCAGCAAAAGTCGAGGACGGAGCACCGAGACGATTAGGGAAGAATCCCCACAGGTGCCTGGCAACTGGCACGGAGACTGTCCAATCCAGAGTGCACAGGATAGAGTCCCAGGGTTCCCCGTTGAAACACTAATGAACCACTCCACAGCTTGTGAGAAACCAAAAGAATCTCCCCTGCAAGAAGGGAAGGACCTCGTCTGCTGTGTTGTATCGGGGGAAAGAACCTCTTCTCTCTTGGAGCTGTAGAGTGTAGATCACCTTCTCACTGTGACCCAAGAAGTTTCCTCGCCGCCCGTCCTCACTCAAGGGGAAGACCAACGGTCTAGCCATGAATGTAAAGGAGCCCCAGTATTCCTGCTGAGCTCCAATTCAGTCTCTTTCCTGCTCTGTCGGGAACAGTTTCCCAGCACTTCCTTCACATCTCAACAAGAGACACTCGAACCAGGACTGTCGGGAGCAGCATCAGGGATCTTGCCCCCATTCCCCAAGACACCCAAATACCTCGTTCACTCCAGATGAACCTGACTGCCCTGCACTGGGTCACCTGTCACCTCGAGACTTGAAGCCTGACACATTGGCACGTGTGACCGACTGGGTGGTACCTCGAAGTCAAGTCACAGTTCACTGTGTCCACTTGACGGGAATCATTTCACAGCTGCTGAAGCTACAGAGGGAACCACAAGGGTACGTCGCCAGGCATGAAGAGGCCTGACTTTCCTGTGGGGACTCCATGGGAACCTCAAGATTTATGTCAACATGGGTGAGGAAAGCTCAGTTTCCAGCTTCAGCACCAGACGAGGACTGAGGACTCGGCGATGACTGGGCAAGAATCCTCAAAGGCGCAGGGCAACTGACAATAAGACTGGCCTCTCCTTAGGCCACAGGGGCGTGTCAAGGGGCTCCCCATCGTAACTTGAGAAAACTCGCCGTAACTCGAGAAATACCAGATGCTTCTTCCTTGCAAGCGGGCTGAAGCTCTTATCCACTGCGGCATCTCTGGGGAAATCACTCCTTCCCTTTTGGATTTGAAGGGCTATTTGACCCCCTTGCAGTGACCCAGGAATTTCCCCGCCCCGCCTATCTCAATTCGAGAGGAAAAAAAGGGATCCACTGCTACTCAGCAGATCCCTCTGGCCCCTGCTAAGCTTCAGATGATTGGCCCCTTTCCTACCCCTTAGGGAAAGGTTCCCTGGAGCTTGGCTTGAATACCAAGAGGAGGTGCTCGCAACAGAAAAGTCAGGAGGAGTATTAGGGGTTCGGCCACCATTCACCAAGATCCCCAAATGCATTGTCCGCTACAGATGAACTTGACTGCCTCGCACTACATTAACTGTCACTCCGAGGCTCTACGCACGACACACTGGCACTTGTGACAGCACTTTTGACCTCGAGAGCAATCCAGAGATCCCTCTCTTTGCTCGACATGGAGCCTGACACTGCTGCTGCAGCTGATCAGGCAAGTAGCCATGCATGTGACCAGGTGAGACGAAGCCTGTCTCCTCTGTGGGATCCTCAGGGGAACCCCCAAGAACTAGGTCAGGACGGTCCAGGGAAGCTCAGGCACTGGTCTCAGCACAAGTCGAGGACATTGCACCCAGACTCGATTTGAGAGGAATCCCCAAAGGTGCCTGTCAACTGGCACGGAGACTGTCTTCTCCTGAGGCCACAGGGGTGCGTCCCTGAGCTCCCCGTCGCAACTCGAGAAACCCCACCACAACTTGATAAACACCAGAATCTTCTCCCTTGCCAGCTGCGTGAGGGTCTTATCTGGTCTGGCGTCACGTGGGAAATCACCATTTCCCGCTAGGAACACGAAGGGCTCATTCATTCCCATGCTGTGACACAAGGAGTTCCGGCTACAGCCCTCACACCCAAGAGGAACACCAGTGAACCCGGTGCAATTCAAGAGGAACCCAGTTTTTCTCTACTAAGCTCTAGATGATAGTCCCTTTTCCTGCTCCTTTATATAAGGTTTCCTGGGGCTTCCATCGCATCCCAAAAGGAGGTGCTCACAGGAGGAAAGATGGGAGGAGTATCTGCTTTTCGGCCACGATTCTCCAAGACCCCCAAATGCCTTTCCCACTGCAGATGAACCTGTCTGATCTGCACTGCCTTGACTGTCACCCCGAGGCTCCACGCCCGAAACACCTGCACGTGTGAGAGCACTTTGGGCCTCGAGGGCAAGCCACAGATTCCTGTGTCCGCTTGACATGGAGCCTGACACTGCTGCTGCAGCTGGTCAGGTAAATAGCCCTGCACCTGTCCAGGCTAGATGAGGCCTGTGTCCTCTGTCGGGCCTTCAGGGGTACATCAAGACCTACGTCAGGATGGTCGAGTAAAGCCTAGGATCCAGCCTTATCAAAAGTCGAGGACTGAGCACCGAGACGATTAGGAAAGTATCCCAGAGGCACCTGGCAAATGGCACGGAGACTGTCCAAACGTGAGTGCACAGGGACGAGTCCCTGGGTTCACATTGTAATTCGAGAGGACCCCGCCTCAACTTGAGAAAACCAAGAGATTCTCCCCTACAATTGTGATGAGGACCTCGTCTGCTGTGGAGTCTCCGGGGAAAGAAGCTCTACTCTCTTGACCTCCAAAGTGTCCTTCACCTTCTTGCTGTGACCCAAGAAGTTTCTTGCGCCACCCGTCGTCACTCGAGGGGGACACCGAGGGTCCGGCCATGAATGTAAAGGAGCCTCAGTATCCCTGATGAGCTCCAGATGAGGGGCCCTTTCCTGCTCTGTCGGGAATGGTTTCCCTGCACTTCCCTCACAACCCAACAGGAGACACTCGAACCAGGAGTGTCAGGAGCAGCATCAGGGATCTTGCCACCTTTCCCCAAGACACCCAAATACCTCCTTTACTCCAGGTGAACCTGAGTGCCCTGCACTGGGTCGACTGTCACCCCGAGGCTCGAAGCCTGACACACTGGCACCTGTGACAGACCTGGGTGGTACCTCGAAGTCAAGTCACAGATCCCTGGGTCCACTCGACGGGGAGCCTTTCACAGCTGCTGCAGCTGCAGAAGCAAGCACAAGTGTACGTCTCCAGGCAAGACGAGGCCTGACTTTACTATGTGGTCTCCATGGGAACCCCAAGATTTATGTCAGCATGAGCGAGGACAGCTCAGGTCCAGCTTCAGCACCAGACGGGGACTGAGGAAACGGCGATTACTGAGGAGGAATCCCCAAAAGCGCATGGCAACTGGTAAGAATACTGGCTTCTCCTGAAGCCACAGGGGTAGGTCCAGGGGCTGCCCGACTTAACTCTAGAATCCACGGTGCAACTAGAAAAATACCAGATGCTTCTCCCGTGTAAGCGGGGTGAGGCCCTTATCCACTGTGGCATCTCTGGGAAAATCACCTTTTCCTCTTGGAACTCGAAGGGCTGTTTCACCCCCTCTCTGTGACCCAGGAATTTCCCCAACCCACCGGTCTCACAGCGAGAGGAACAACAAGGGATCTACTGCGTCTCAACAGAGCCCAGTTTGCCCCTGTTAAGCTCCAGATGATCGTCCCCTTTCCTGTCCCTTTGAGAAAAGTTCCCCAGAACTTCGCTCGAATAACAAGAGGAGGTGCTCACAACAGGAAAGTCAGGAGGAGCAAGAGGGATTCCGCCACCATTCACCAAAACCCACAAATGCCTTGTTCACTGCAGATGAACTTGACAGCCCTGCACTGCCTTGACTGTCACCCCGATCACTCTTTGGCTCGAGGCACAACACACTGGCTCGTGTGACAGCACTTTTGACCTTGAGAGCAAGCCACAGATTCCTATGTCAGCTCGAAATGGAGCCTGACACTGCTGCTGCAGCAGTTCAGCAAGTAGCCGTGCATGTGTCCAGGTGAGCCCAAGACTGTCTTCTTTGTGGGACCCTAGGGGAACCCCAAGACCTAGTTCAGGACAGTTGAGGGAAGCTCAAGCACTGGACTCAGCACAAGTCGAGGATAGGGCATCCAGAGACGATTGGAGAGGATTCCCCAGAGGTGACTGGCAACTCACACGGAGACCGTCCTCTCCAGAGGGGCGCGTCCCTGGTCTCCCCATCTTAACTCGAGAAACCCCGCCACAATTCGAGAATCACGAGCATCTTCTCCCTTGCAAGCGGGGTGATGCCCTTACCCGATCTGTCATCTCATGGGAAATCTCCCCTTCCCTCTTGGAACTCGCAGGTCTCGTTTACTCCCTTGCAGTGACACAAGGAGTTCCCGACCACAACCGTCGCACTGAAGAGGAACATCAATGGATCCACTGCAACTCAAGAGGAGCCCAGTTTGCCCATGCTAAGGTCTAGATGATAGTTCCTTTTCCTGCTCCTTAGTCTAAGGTTCCTGGGGCTGCCATCTCATCCCAAAAGGAAGTGCTGACAGTAGGAAATTCGGGAGGAGCATCTGGTGATCAGCAACCATTCTCCAAGACCCCCAAATGTCGTGTCCACTGCAGATGAACCTGTCTGCCCTGCACTGCCTTGACTGTCAACCAGAGGCTCAACACCCGAAACATCTGCACGTGTACGGCACTTTGGGCCTCTAGAGCAAGCCAGAGTCCTGTGTTCGCTCGACATGGAGCCTGACACTGCTACTGCAGCTGGTCAGGCGCTTAGCCATGCACCTGTCCAGGTGGGACGAGGCCTGTTTCTATATGGGGCCCTAAAGGGTACACCAAGACCTAGGTCAGGACGGTCGAGGAAAGCTCAGGCTCTGGCCTCAGCAAAAGTCGAGGACGGAGCACCGAGACGATTAGGGAAGAATCCCCACAGGCGCCTGGCAACTGGCACGGAGACTATCCAATCCAGAGTTCACCGGGGAGAGTCACTGGGTTCCCCCTTGAAACACTAATGAACCCCGCCACAACTTGTTAAAAACCAAAAGATTCTCCCCTGCAAGAGGGGAAGGACATTGTCTGCTGTGTTGTATCGGGGGAATAAACCTCTTCTCTCTTGGAGCTGCAGAGTGTAGATCACCTTCTCGCTGTGACCAAAGAAGTTTCTCTCGCCGTCCGTCCTCACTCGAGGGGAACACCAATGGTCTCGCCATGAATGTAAAGGAGCCCCAGTATTCCTGCTGAGCTCCAGTTGAGGGTCCCTTTCCTGCTCTGTCGGGAAAAGTTTCCCAGCACTTCCTTCACATCTCAACAGGAGACACTCGAACCAGGACTGTCGGGTGCAGCATCAGAGATCTTGCCCCAATTCTCCAAGACACCCAAATACCTCGTTCACTCCAGATGAACCTGACTGCCCTGCACCGGGTCGACTGTCACCCGGAGGCTCGAAGCCTGACACACTGGCACCTGTGGCAGACCCGGGGGGTACCTTGAAGTCAAGTAACAGATCCCTGGGTCAACTCGACGGGGAGCCTTTCACAGCTGCTGCAGCTGCAGAAGCAAGCGCAAGTGTAAGTCTCCAGGCAACACGAGGCCTGGCTTTACTGTGTGGTCTCCATGGGAACCTCAAGATTTATGTCAGCATGGGAAAGGACAGTTCAGGTCCAGCTTCAGCACCAGACGGGGACTGAGGACACGGCGATGACTGGGGAGGAATCCCGAAAAGTGCATGGCAACTGGCAAGAATACTGGCCTCTCCGGAGGCCACAGGGGCAGGTCCATGGGCTTTCCAGCTTAACTCGAGTATCCCCGGTGCAACTAGAAAAATACCAGAAGCTTCTCCCTTGCAAGCGGAGTGTGGCCCTTATCCACTGTGGAATCTCTGGGGAAATCACTCTTTTCCTCTTGAACCTCGAAGGGCTCATTCACCCCCTTACTGTGACCCAGGAAGTTTCCCACCCTACTGGTCTCAACTCGAGAGGAACAACAAGGGATCCGCTGCGTCTCAACAGAGCCCTGTTTGCCCCTGCTAAGCTCCAGATGATCGTCTCCTTTCCTGCCCCTTTGAGAAAGGTTCCCTAGAGCTTCACTCGAATACCAGGAGGAGGTGCTCACAACAGGAAAGTCGGGAGGAGCATGAGGGTTTCCGCCACCATTCACCAAGTCCCCCAAATGCCTTGTTCACTGAAGATGAACTTGACAGCCCTGCACTGCCTTGACTGTCTCCCCGATCACCCTGTGGCTCAAGGCACGACATACTGGCACGTGTGACAGCACTTTGGACTTTTAGAGCAAGCCACAGATCCCTCTGTCAACTCGACATGGAGAATGACACTGCTGCTACAGCAGTTCAGGCAAGTAGCTGTGCATGTGTCCAGGTGAGCCCAAGACTGTCTTTTTTGTGGGATCCTCAGGGGAACCCCAAGACCGAGATCAGGACGGTCGAGGGAAGCTCAGGCACTGGCCTCAGCACAAGTCGAGGATAGGGCAACCAGAGACGATTGGAGAGGATTCCCCAGAGGTGACTGGCAAATCGCACGGAGACCGTCCTCTCCTGAGGTCAAAGGGGCACGTACCTGGGCTAACCATCGTAACTTGAGAAACCCCTCCCCAATTGGAAAAACAAGAGCAGCTTCTCCCTTGCAAGCGGGCGAGGCCCTTACCCGATCCGTCATCTCGTGGGAAATCTCCCCTTCCCTCTTGGAACTCAAAGATCTCTTTACTCCATTGCTGTGACACAAGGAGTTCCCGACCACAACAGTCGCACCGAAGAGGAACACCAATGAACACGCTGCGGCTCAAGTGGAGCCCAGTTTGCCCCTGCTAAGCTCTAGATGATAGTCCCTTTTCCTGCTCCTTAGTTAAGGTTCCTGGGGATGTCATTTCATCCCAAAACGAAGTGCTTGCAGTAGGAAAATCGGAAGGAACATCTGGGGATCCGCCACCACTATCCAAGACCACCAAATGCCGTGTCCACTGCAGATGAACCTGTCTGCCCTACACTGCCTTGACTGTCATCCGGGGGCTCGACGTCCAAAATACCTGCACCTGTGACAGCGTTTTGGGCCTCGAGGGCAAGCCACAGTTACCTGTATTCGCTCAACATGGAGCCCGACACTGCTTCTGCAGCTGGTCCAGCAAGTAGTCATGCACGTGTCCAGGAGGGACGAGGCCTTTCTCCTATGTGGGGCCCTCAGAGGTACACCAAGACTAGTTCAGGAAGGTCGAGGAAATCTCAGGCTCCAGCCTCAGCAAAAGTCGAGCACGGAGCACCGAGACGGTTAGGGAAGAATCCCCACAGGCGTCTGGCAACAGGCACGCAGACTGTCCAATTCTGAATGCACAGGGGCGAGTCCCTGGGTTACTCATTGAAACACGAATGAACCCCGCCACAACATGAGAAACACCAAAAGATTCTCCAGTGCAAGTGTGGTTACGACGTCGTCTGCTGTGGCGTCTCAGGGGAAAGAACCACTTCTCTGTTGGACCTCCAAAGTGTCGTTCACCTTCTAGCTGTGACCCAAGAATTTTCTCTCACCGCCTGTCCTCAATTGAGGGGTGAACCGAGGGACCCGCCATGAATGGAAAGGAGCCCCAGTATCCCTGCTGGCTCCAAATGAGGGTCCCTTTCTTGCTCTGTCGGGAAAAGGTTCCCAGCAATTCCCTCATAACCCAACAGGAGACATTAGATCCAGGACTGTTGGGAGCAACATGAGGGTCTGCCACCATTCCCCAAGACCCACAAATACCTAGTTAACTCCAGATGAACCTGACTGCGCTGCACTGGGTCGACTGTCACCCCGAGGCTCAAAGCCTGACACTGACACGTGTGACAGACCTGGATAGTATCTCGAGTTCAAGTCACAGATCCCTGTGTTCACTCAATGGGGAGCCTTTCACAGCTACTGCAGTTGCAGAGGCAAGCGCAAGTGTACGTCTCCAGACAAGACGAGGCCTGATTTCCTGTGGGGGCTCCATGGGAACCCCAAGATTTATGTCAGCATGCGCGAGGAAAATTCAGGTACCAGCTTCAGCACCAGACGACGACTGAGGACTCGGCGATGATTTGGGAGAAATCCCCAAATGCGCATGGCAACTGGCAAGAAGACTGGCCTCTCCTGAGGCCACAGGGGCGGGTCCATGTGCTCCCTGTCGTAGCTCGAGAATCCCCGCAGCAACATGAGAAGCACCAGAAGCTTCTCCCTTGCAGGCAGGGTGAGGCCCTTATCCACTGCGGCATCCCTGGGTAAATCACTCCTTCCCTCTTGGTCCAAGAAGGGCTCTTTCCCCCTTGATGTGATTCAGGAATTTCCTCGCACCACCCATCTCAACTCGAGAGGATCAATAAGGGATTCGCTGCATCTCAACAGAGCCCTGTTTGCACCTGATAAGCTCCAGATGATCGTCCCTTTTCCTGCCACTTAGGGAAATGTTCCCTGGAGATTCACTCCAATACCAACAGGAGGTGCTCGCAACAGGAAAGATAAGAGGAGCATCAGGGGTTCCGCCACAATTCACCAAGGCACCCAAATTCCTTGTCTACTGCAGATGAACTTGTCAGCCCTGCACTGCATTGACTGTCACCCTGAGGCTCAACGCAGGAAACAGCTGCACGTGTGACAGCACTTTGGGCCTCGAGCGCAAGCCACAGGTCCCTGTGTCCCCTCGACATGGAGCCTGACACTGCTGCTGCAGCTGGTCAGGCAAGTAGTCGAGCACGTGTCCAGGTGAACTGAAGCTTGTTTCCTCTGTTGGAGCCTCAGGGGAACCCCAAGACCTAGGTCAGAACGGTCGAGGTAAGTTCAGGCACTAGCCTAAGCACAATTCTAGGACAGGGCACTCAGAGATGATTGAATAGGAATCCCCAGAGGTGACTGGCTACTGGCATGGAGATTGTCCTCTACTGAGGCCACAGGTGCGCGTCCCTGGGCTCCCCGTCGTAACTGGAGAAACCCCGCCCCAACTCGAGAAACAACAGGAGCTTCTCCCTGGCAAGC
>SJYD01056109.1:7822-24680 GCA_006408635.1 Nanger granti | reverse complement strand
TCTCGAGTTGCGGCGGGTTTCTCGTGTTATGATGGGGAGCCCATGGACCGTCCCTGTGGCCTCAGGAGAGGCCAGCCTTCTTGCCATTTGCCATGCGCCTTTGGGGATTCCTCCCCAGTCATCGCCGAGACCTCAGTCCTCGTCTGGTGCTGAAACTGGTACCTGAGCTTTCCTCGCCCATGCTGACATAAATCTTGGGGTTCCCTTGGAGCCCCCACAGGAAAGTGAGGCCTCGCCGTGACTGGAGGCTTAGACTTTCGCTTGCCTCTGCAGCTACATCAGCTGTGAATGTCTCCCCGAAGAGTGGACACAGGGATCTGTGACTTGACCTCGAGGTACCACCCAGGTCTGTCAGATGTGCCAGTGTGTCAGGCTTCGAGTCTCGGGGTGACACTCGACCCAGTGAAGGACAGTCAGGTTCATCTGGAGTGAACGAGATATTTGGGCGTCTTGGGGAGTGGTGGCAAAGCCCTTGATGCTGCTCCCAACAGTCCCGGTTCGAGTGTCTCCTGTTTGGATGTGAGGGAAGTGCTGGGAAAACTTTCCCAAAAGAGCAGGAAAGGGCTCCACATCTGGAGCTCATCAGGGATACTGAGGCTTCTTTACATTCATGGCGGAACCCTAGGTGTTCCCATGGAGTGAGGACGGGCATCGTGAGAAACTTCTCGTGTCACAGCAAGGAGGTGAACGACACTATGGAGGTCCAAGAGAGAAGAGGTTCTTTCCCTGGAGACGCCACAGAAGACGAGGTCCTGAGTCCACTTGCAGGGGAGAATCTTTTGGTTTTTCACAAGTTATGTCGGGGTCCTCTCGAGTTACAATGGGGAAACCAGGGACTCGCTCCTGTGCACTCAGGATTGGACAGTCTCCTTGTCAGATGCCAAGCGCCTCTGGGGATTCTTTACTAATCGTCTCGGTGCTCAATCCTCGACTTTTTTGATTCCAGAGCCTGAGCTTTCCTCGACCGTCCTGACCTAGATCTTGGTGTACCCCTGAGGACCCGTAGTTACAACGGGGAAACCAGGGACTCGCTCCTGTGCACTCAGGATTGGACAGTCTCCTTGCCAGATTCCAAGCGCCTCTAGGGATTGTTTACTAATCGTCTTGGTGCTCAGTCCTCAACTTATTTGATTCCAGAGCCTGAGCTTTCCTCGACCGTCCTGACCTAGATCTTGGTGTACCCCTGAGGACACGATAGAGGAGACAGGCCTCTTCTCGCCTGGACACATGCACAGCTACTTGCCTGATCAGCTGCAGCAGCAGAATCAGGCTCCCTGTCGAGCGGACACAGGGATCTGTGGCTTGCCCTCGAGGCCCAAAGTGATGTCACACGTGCAGGTGTTTCAGGGCTCGAGCCTCCAGATGACAGTCAAGTCAGTGCAGGGCAGACAGGTTCCTCTGCAGTGGAAAAGGCATTTGGGGTTCTTGGAGAATGGTGGCCGAATCCCAGATGATGCTCCCAACTCTTCTACTGNAAAGTGATGTCACACGTGCAGGTGTTTCAGGGCTCGAGCCTCCAGATGACAGTCAAGTCAGTGCAGGGCAGACAGGTTCCTCTGCAGTGGAAAAGGCATTTGGGGTTCTTGGAGAATGGTGGCCGAATCCCAGATGATGCTCCCAACTCTTCTACTGTGGGCACTTCCTTTTGGGATGCGAGGGAAGCCCCAGGACACCTTAGACTAAGGAGCAGGAAAAGGGACTCTCATCTCGAGATTAGCAGGGGCAAACTGGGCTCCTCTTAAGTCGCAGCGGGTCCATTGGGATTCTTGGGTGGGACGGTTGTGGCTGGAAACTCCCTGTGTCACAGCAAGGGAGGGAAGAAGCCCTTCGAGGTCCAAGAGAGAAAGGGTGAATTCCCACGAGACGCCGAATCGGATAAGAGCCTCACCCCGCTTACAAGGGAGAAACTACTGGTGTTTCTCGAGTTGCGACAGGGTTTCTCGACTTACGACGGGGAGCCCAGGGACGCGCACCTTGCGGGTCCATTGGGATTCTTGGGTGGGACGGTTGTGGCTGGAAACTCCCTGTGTCACAGCAAGGGAGTGAAGGAGCCCTACGAGGTCCAAGAGGGAAAGAGTGAATTCCCACGAGACGCCGGATCGGATAAGAGCCTCATCCCGCTTGCAAGGGAGAAACTACTGGTGTTTCTAGAGTTGCAACAGGGTTTCTCGACTTACGACGGGGAGCCCAGGGACGCGCACCTGTGGCCTCAGGAGAGGACGATCTCCGTGCGAGTCGCCAGTCCCCTCTGGGGTTTCCTATCCAATCATATCTGGGTGCCCTGTCCTCGACTTGTGCTCAGGCCAGTGGCTGAGCTTCTCTCGACCGTCCTGACCTAGGTCTTGGGGTTCCCCTGAGGCTCCAATAGTGGAGAGAGGCTTCGTCTCAGCTGGACACGTGCTCGACTACTTGCCTGACCAGCTGCAGCAGCAGTGTCAGGTTCCATGTAGAGCGGACAGAAGGATCTGTGGCTTGCTCTCGAGGCCCAAAGTGCTGTCACACGTGCCAGTGTGTCCTGCTTCGAGCCTCAGGGTGACAGTCAAGGCAGTGCAGGGCTGTCAAGTTCATGTGCAGTGGACAAGGCATTTGTGCATCTTGGTGAATGGTGGCCGAACCCCTGATGCTCCTCCCGACTTTCCTGTTGCGAGCACCTCCTCTTGGTGTTCGAGCAAATCTCCAGGAAACTTTTCCCTAAGGGGCAGGAAAAGGGATGATCATCTGGAGCTTATAAGGGGCAAACAGGGCTCTGTTGAGATGCACCGAATCCATTATTGTTCCTCTCGTGTTCAGACGGGTAGTGCGAGGAAATTCCTGGGTCACACGAAGTGGGGGGGGGGGACAGCCCTTCTTGGACCAAGAGGGAAGGAGTGATTTCCCCAGGGATGCCGCAGTGGATAAGGGCCTCATCCCGCCTGCAAGGGAGCAGCTTCTGGTATTTCTCGTGTTGCGGTGGGGTTTCTCGAGTTACAACCTGGAGCCCATGGACCCGCCCCTGTGGCCTCAGGAGAGGCCAGTCTTCTTGCCAGTTGCCATGCGCCTTTGCGGATTCCTCTCCAGTCATCGCCGAGTCCTCAGTCCTCGTCTAGTCCTGAAGCTGGTACCTGAGCTTTCCTCGCCCATGCTGACAGAAATCTTGGTGTTCCCATGGAGCCCCCACAGGAAATCAGGCCTCGTCTTGCCTGGAGACGTACACTTAGGCTTGCCTCTGCAGCTGCAACAGCTGTGAAAGCCTCCCCGTCGGGTGGACTTACCTGAGCTTTCCTCGCCCATGCTGACAGAAATCTTGGTGTTCCCATGGAGCCCCCACAGGAAATCAGGCCTCGTCTTGCCTGGAGACATACACTTAGGCTTGCCTCTGCAGCTGCAACAGCTGTGAAAGCCTCCCCGTCGGGTGGACACATGGATCAGTGACTTGACCTCGAGGTACCAGCTGGGTGTGTCACACGTGCCAGTGTGTCAGTATTCGAGCCTCGGGGAGACAGTCGACCCAGTGCAGGACAGTCAGATTCATCTGGAATGAACGAGGTATTTGGGGGTCTTGGAGAATGGTGGCAAAACCCGTGATGCTGCTCTTGAGAGTCCTGGTTCGAATGTCTTCTGTTGGGATGTGAGGGAAGTACAGGGAATCCTTTCCAAACAGAGCAGGAAAGGGACCCTTATCTGGAGCTCAGCAGGGATACTGGGGATCATTTACATTCATGGCGGGACCCTCGGTGTTCCCCTCGAGTGAGGACGGGCGGCGCGAGAAACTTCTTGGGTCACAGCAAGGAGGTGAACGACACATTGGAGATCCAAGAGAAAAGAGGTTCTTTCACCCAAGACGCCACAGCAGACGAGGTTCTGACCCCGCTTGCAGGGGAGAATCTTTTGATTTTTCTCAAATTGTGGCAGGGTCCTCTCGAGTTACAACGGGTAACCCAGGGACTCGCCCCTGTGCACTCAGGATTGGACTGTCTCCCTGCCAGTTTCCAGGCGCCTCTGGGGAGTCTTCCTTAATTGTCTCGGTGCTCAGTCCTAGACTTTTCTGAGGCCGAAGGCTGAGCTTTCCTCGACCATCCAGACCTAGGTCTTGGTTTACCCCTGAGGGCCCCACAGAGGAGACAGGCCTCGTCTCTTCTGGACACGTGCCCGGCTACTTGCTTGACCAGCTGCAGCAGTAGTGACAGGCTCCATTTCGAGTGANGACTTTTCTGAGGCCGAAGCCTGAGCTTTCCTCGACCATCCAGACCTAGGTCTTGGTTTACCCCTGAGGGCCCCACAGAGGAGACAGGCCTCGTCTCTTCTGGCCACGTGCCCGGCTACTTGCTTGACCAGCTGCAGCAGCAGTGACAGGCTCCATGTCGAGCGGACACAGGGATATGTGCTTGCCCTCGAGGCCCAAAGTGCCGTCACACATGCAGGTGTTTCGGGCTTTGATCCTCCGGATGACAGTCAAGGCAGTGCAGGGCAGACAGGTTCATCTGCAGTGGGGAAGGCATTTGGGGGTCTTAAAGAATGGTGGCCGAAACCCAGATGCTCCTCCCGACATTCCTACTGCGAGCACCTCCATTTGGGATGTGAAGGCAGCCCCAGGACACCTCATAATAAGGATCAGTAAAAGGGACTATCATCTAGAGCTTAGGAATATCAAACTGGGCTCCTCTTGAGTCACAGCGGGTCCACTGGGGTTCCTCTTGGGTGCGACGGTTGTGGCCGGGAACTCTTTGTGTCACAGCAAGGGAGTGAAGGAGCACTTCCAGGTCCAAGAGGGAAGGGGTGATTTCCCACGAGACGTCAGATCTGATAAGGGCCTCACCCCGCTTGCAAGGGAGAAGTTTCTGGTGTTTCTCGTGTTGCAGCGGAGTTCCTCGAGTTACAACGGGGAGCTCAGGGACGTGTCCCTGTGGACTCAGGAGAGTACAGTCTCCGTGCCAGTTGCCAGTCACCTCTGGGGATTCCTCTCCATTCGTCTCTGGGTCCCTGTCCTCGACATGTGCTGAGTCCAGTGCCTGAGCTTTTCTCGACCGTCCTGACCTAGGACTTGGGTTTCCCCTGAGGCTCCCACAGAGGAGACAGGCTTCGTATCACCTGAACACATGGATTAGCTACTTGCCTGACCAGCTTCAGCAGCAGTGTCAGGCTCCATGTCGAGCTGACAAAGGGATCTGTGGCTTGCTCTCGAGGTCCAAATTGCTGTTACAAATGCCAGGGTGTCGTGCATCGAGCCTCTGGGTGACAGTCAAGGCGGTGTGGAGCTCTCAAGTTCATCTGTAGTGGACATGGCATTTGGGGCACTTGGTGAATTGTGGCCAAACCCCTGATGCTCCTCCCGACTTTCCTGATGAAACACCACCACTTGGTTTACGAGCAAAGCTCCAGGGAATCTTTCCCTAAGGGGCAGGAAAAGGGATGATCATCTGGAGCTTAGCAGGGGTAAACAGGGCTCTGTTGAGTCGTAGTGGATTTTTTGTTGTTCTTCTCGAGTTGAGAGGGGTACGGGGAGCCAAGAGTCCTTCTAGGTCCAAGAGGAAAGAAGTAATTTCACCAGAGAGGTCACAGTGGAAAAGGGTCTCACCCCGCTTGCAAGGGAGAAGCTTCTGGTATTTCTCCAATTGTGGCGGGGTTTCTTGAGATATCAGGCGGAGTTCATGGAGCCGGGCCTGTGGCCACAGGAGAGGCCAGTTTTCTCGCCAGTTGCCGTGTGCCTTTGGGGATTCCTCCTGTATTAACCGAGTCCTCCGTCCTCGTCAGGTGCTGAAGCTGTTACCTGAGTTTTCCTTGCCCATGCTGACAGAAATCTTGGTGTTCCCATGGAGCCCTCACAGTAAAGTCAGGCCTTGTCTTGCCTATAGACGTACACTTGTGCTGCCTCCGCAGCTGCAGCAGCTGCGAAGGGCTCCACGTCGAGTGGACAAAGGGATCTGTGAGTTGACCTCGAGGTACCACCCGGATCTGTCACACGTGCCAGTGTGTTAGGCTTCCAGCCTCGGGGTGACAGTCGACCCAGTGTAGGGCAGTCAGGTTCATCTGGAGTGAACGAGGTATTTTGGGGTCTTGGGGAATGGAGGCAAGTCCCCTGAAGCTGCTCCCCACAGTCCTGGTTCCAGTGTCTCCAGTTGGGATGTGAGGGAAGTGCTGGGAACCCTTTCCCGTCAGAGCACGAAAGGGACCCTAATCTGGAGCTCAGCAGGGATACTGTGGCTCCTTTCCATTCTTGGTGGGACCCTCGGTGTTCATCTCGAGTGAGGACGGGCGGCGCAAGAATCTTCTTGGGTCACTGCAAGAAGGTGAACGACACACTGTAGGTCCAAGAGAGAAAAGGTTCTTTCTTCCGAGAGGCCACAACAGACGAGGTCCGCACCCCGCTTGTAGGGGATAATCTTTTGGTTTTTCTCAAGTTGTAGCGTGGTCCTCTCGAGTTACAACAGGGAACACAGGGAATCGCCCCTGTGCACTCAGGATAGGACAGTCTAGGTGCCAGTTGCCAGGCGGCTCTGGGGATTCTTCCCTAATCATCTCGGTGCTCAGTCCTAGACTTTTGCTAGTGCTGGGAACCCTTTCCCGTCAGAGCACGGAAGAGGCCCTAATCTGGAGCTCAGCAGGGATACTGTGGCTCCTTTCCTTTCTTGGTGGGACCCTCGGTGTTCCCCTCGAGTGAGGACGGGTGGCGCAGGAATCTTCTTGGGTCACTGCAAGAAGGTGAACAACACATTGAAGGTCCAAGAGAGAAAAGGTTCTTTCTTCTGAGATGCCACAACAGAGGAGGTCCGCACCCCACTTGTAGGGGAAAATCTTTTGGTTTTTCTCAAGGTGTAGCGCGGTCCTCTCGAGTTACAACGGGGAACACAGGGACTCGCCCCTGTGCACTCAGGATTGGACAGTCTAGGTGCCAATCGCCAGGCGGCTCTGGGGATTCTTCCCTAATCATCTCGGTGCTCAGTCCTAGACTTTGGCTGAGGCCGGAGCCTGAGCTTTCCTAGAAACTCCTGACCTAGTTCCTGGTGTACCACGGAGGTTACCTCAGTGGAGACAGGCCTCGTATCTCCTGGACACGACGCCAGGCGGCTCTGGGGATTCTTCCCTAATCATCTCGGTGCTCAGTCCTAGACTTTGGCTGAGGCCGGAGCCTGAGCTTTCCTAGAAACTCCTGACCTAGTTCCTGGTGTACCACGGAGGTTACCTCAGTGGAGACAGGCCTCGTATCTCCTGGACACGTGAATGGCTACTTGCCTGATCAGCCGCAACAGCAGTGTCCGGTTCCATGTCGAGTGGACACAGGGATCTGTGGCTTGCACAATAGGCAAAAAGTGCTGTCACACGTGCAGGTGTCTTGGGGGTCGAACCTCAGTGTGTCAGTCAAGGCAGGCAGGGCAAACCGGTTCACCTGCAATGGACAAGGCATTTGGGGGTCTTGGAAAATGGTGGCCGAGCTCTAGATGCTCATCCCTACCTTCCTACTGTGAGCATCTTTCCTAGAAAGTCCTGACCTAGTTCCTGGTGTACCACGGAGGTTACCTCAGTGGAGACAGGCCTCGTATCTCCTGGACACATGAACGGCTACTTGCCTGATCAGCCGCAACAGCAGTGTCCGGTTCCATGTTGAGTGGACACAGGGATTCGTGGCTTGCACAATAGGCAAAAAGTGCTGTTACACGTGCAGGTGTTTTGGGCGTCGAACCTCGGTGTGTCAGTCAAGGCAGGCAGGGCAGACCGGTTCATTTGCAGTGGACAAGGCATTTGGGGATCTTGGAAAATGGTGGCCGAGCTCTAGATGCTCATCCCTACCTTCCTACTGTGAGCATCTATCTCCTTTTGGGATGTGACAAAAGCCCCAGGACATCTTATATTAAGGAGCAGGAAAAGGGACTATCATCTAGAGCTTAGCAGGAGCAAACTGGGCTCCTCTTGAGTCGCAGCGGGTCCACTGGTGTTCCTTCTGGGTGCGACGGGTGTGGCCGGGAACTCCTTGTGTCACAGCAAGGGAGTGAAGAAGCCCTACGAGATCCAAGAGGGAAGGCGTGATTTCCCATGAGACACCGGATCGGATAAGGGCCTCACCATGCTTGCAAAGGAGAAGCTTCTGGTGTTTCTCGCGTTGCGGCCTGGTTTCTCAAGTTACGACAGGGAGAGCAGGGACCCGCCCCTGTGGCCGCAGGAGAGGACAGTCTTGGTGTCAGTTGCCAGTTAGGTCTGGGAATTCCTGTCCAATCATCTTTGGGTGCCCTGTCCTCGACTTGTGCTCAGGCCAGTGCTTGAGCTTCCCTGGACGGTCCTGACCTAGGTATTGAGGGTTCCCCTGAGGCTTCCACAGAGGAGACAGGCTTCGTCTCACCTGGGCACGTGCACGGCTGCTTGCCTGACCAGCTGCAGCAGCAGTGTCACGTTCCATGTCGAGCAGACACAAGGATCTGTGGCTTGCTCTCGAGGTCCAAAGTGCTGTCACACGTGCCAGTGTGTCGTGCATCGAGCCTCGGGGTGACAGTCAAGGCTGTGAGTGGATGTCATGTTCATCTGCAGTGGACAAGGAATTTGGGGGTCTTGGGGAATGGTGGCCGAATCCCTGATCCTCCTCCCCACTTTCCTTTGCAAGCACCTCCTCTTGGTATGCGTGCGAACCTCCAGGGAAGATTTCCATAATGGGCAGGGAAGGGGACGATCATCTGGAGCTTAGGAGGGGCAAACAGGGCTCTGTTGAGTCGCAGCGGATACCTTGTTGTTCTTCTCGAGTTGAGAGGGGTAAGGCGGAGAAATTCCTGGGTCACAGCAAGGGGAGGAGGGAGCCCTTCGAGGTCCAAGATGGAAGGAGTGATTTCCCCAGAGATGCCACGATGGATAAGAGCCTCATCAGGCTTGCAAGGGAGAAGCTTCTGGTATCTCTCAAGTTGCGGCAGGATTTCTCAAGTTACGATGAGGAGCCCATGGACCCGCACCTGTGGCCTCAGGAGAGTCCAGTCTTCTTGCCAGTTGCCATGCAACTTTGCGTATTCCTCCCCAGTAATCACCGAGTCCTCAGTCCTCGTCTGGTGCTGAAGCTGGTACCTGAGCTTACCTCGCCCATGCTGATATAAATCTTGGGGTCCCCTTGGAGCCCCCACAGGAAAGTCAGGCCTCGTCTTGCCTGGAGACTTAGACTTGCGCTTACCTCTGCAGCTGCATCAGATGTGAAAGTCTCCCCATAGAGTGGACACAGGGATCTGTGACTGGAACAGGAGGTACCACCCACGTCTGTAACACGTGCTAGTGTGTCAGGCTTCGAGCCTCGGGTGACACTTGACCCAGTGCAGGACAGTCATGTTCATCTGGAGTGAACGAGGTATTTGGGGGTATTGGGAATGGTGGCAAGACCCCTGATGCTGCTCCCGACAGTCCTGGTTCGAGTGTCTCATGTTGAGATGTGAGAGAAGTACTGGGAACCCTTTACCTACAGAGCAGGAAAGGGATCATCATCTGAAGCTCAGCAGGGATACTGGGGCTCCTTTCCATTCAGGGCGGGACCCTCGGTGTTCCCCTCGAGTGAGGACGGGTGGCATGAGAATCTTCTTGGGTCACAGCAAGAATGTGAACGACACATTGTAGGTCCAAGAGAGAAGTTCTTTCCCCCAAGATGCCATAGCAGACGAGGTCCTGACCCCGCTTGCAGGGGAGAATCTTTTGGTTTTTCTAAAGTTGTGGCGGGGCCCTCTCGAGTTACAACAGGGAACACTGTGACTCGCCCCTGTGCACTCAGGACTCACTGTCTCCGTGCCAGTTGCCAGGCGCCTCTGGGGTTTCTTCTTTAATCGTCTCGCTTCTCAGTCCTCGACTTTTGCAGAGGCCGGAGCCTCAGCATTCCTCGTCCATCCTGACCTAGTTTTGTTGTAACCCGTGGGCCCCACATAGAAGACAAGCCTCGTCTCGGCTGGACATGTTCATGGCTATTTGCCTGACCAGCTGCAGCAGCAGTGTCAAATTCCATGTCGAGTGGCCACAGGGATCTGTGGCTTGCCCAAGAGACCCAAAGTGCTGTCACAGGTGCAGGTGTTTCGGGCGTCGAGCCTAGGGGTGACAGTCAAGTCAGTGCAGGGCAGTCAGGTTCATCTGCAGTGGACAAGGCATTTGGGGGTCTTGGAGAGTGGTGGCCGGAATCCATTTCCTCCTCCAGAATTTCCTACTGCAAGCACCTCCATTTGGGTTGGGATGGAAGCCCCAGGACACCTTATATTAAGGAGCAGGAAAAGGGACTATCATCTAGAGCTTAGCAGGGACAACTGGGCTCCTCTTGAGTCGCAGCGGTTCCACTGGTGTTCCTCTTGGGAGCGGCATCTGTGGCCGGGAACTCCTTGTTTCCCATCAAGGGAGTGAAGGCGCCTTTCGAGGTCAAAGAGGGAACGGGTGATTTCCCACGTGACGCTGAACGAGATAAGGGACTCAACTCTCTTGAAAGGGAGAAACTACTGGTGTTTCTCGAGTTGCAGCTGGGTTTCTCGAGTTATCACGGGGAGCCCAGAAATGGGCCTCTGTGGCCTCAGGAGAAAACAGTCACCGTGCCAGTTGCCAGTCATCTTTGGAGATTCCTCCCCAATCGTTTCTCTGTACCCTGTCTTCGACTTGTGCTGAGGCCAGTGCCTGAGCTTCTCTCGACCGTCCTGATCTAGGTCTTGAGGGTTCCCCTGAGGCTTCCACAGAGGAGACTGTCTTCGTCTCACCTGGGCACCTGCACGGCTACTTGCCTGACCAGCTGCCCCAGCAGTGTCAGGCTTTATTTCGAGCGGACAGAGGGATCTGTGGCTTGCTCTCGAGGTCCAAAGTACTGTAACACGTGCCAGTGTGTCGTTCGACGAGTCTCGGGGTGACAGTGAAGGCAGTGCGGGGCTCTCAAGTTCATCAGCAGTGGACGAGGCATTTGGGAGACTTGGGGAATGGTTGCCGAATCCCTGAAGTTCCTCCCGACTTTCCTGTTTCGAGCACCTCCTCTTGGTATTTGTATGAAACTCCAGGGAACATTTCCATAATGAGCAGGACAGGGGACGATCATCTGGAGCTTGGGAGGGACAAACAGGGCTGTGTTGAATCGCAGCGGATCGCTTGTTGTTACTCTCGAGTTGAGACGGGTAGGGTGAAGAAATTCCTGTGTCACAGCAAGGGGAAGAAAGAGCCCTTCGAGATCCAAGAGGGAAGGAGTGATTTACCAAGAGATGCCACGATGGATAAAGGCCTCATCCGGCATGCAACGGAGAAGCTTCTGGATTTCTCGAGTTCCGGCGGGGTTTCTCGTGTTACCACGAGGAGCCCATGGACCCGCCTCTGTGGCCTCAGGAGAGGCCTGCCTTCTTACCAGTTGCCATGGCGCCTTTGTGGATTCCTCCCCAGTCATCGCCGAGTCCTCAGTCCTCGTCTGGTGCTGAACCTGGTACCTGAGCTTTCGTCGCCCATGCTGACATAAATCTTCGAGTTCCCTTGGAGACCCCACAGTAAAGTCAGGCCTCGCCGTGACTGGAGGCTTAAACTTGCGCTTGCCTCTGCAGCTAAATCAGCTGTGAAATTCTCCACGAAGAGTGGACACAGGGATCTGTGACTTGACCTCGAGATACCACCCAGGTCTTTCAGACGTGCCAGTGTGTCAGGCTTCGAGTCTCCGGGTGACACTCGACCCAGTGAAGGGCAGTCAGGTTCATCTGCAGTGAATGAGATATTTGGGCGTCTTGGGGAGTGGTGGCAAAGCCCTTGATGCTGCTCCCAACAGTCCCGGTTCGAGTGTCTCTTGTTGAGATGTGAGGGAAATGCTGGGAAACCTTTCCCAACAGAGCACGAAAGGGCTCCACATCTGGAGCTCATCAGGGATACTGGGGCTCCTTTACATTCACGGCGGAACCCTAGGTGTTCCCATGGAGTGAGAAAGGGCATCGTAAGAAACTTCTTGGGTCACAGCAAGGAGGTGAACGACACTATGGAGGTCCAAGAGAGAAGAGGTTCTTTCCCTCGAGACGCCACAGAAGTCGAGGTCCTGACCCCACTTGCAGGGGTGAATCTTTTGGTTTTTCACAAGTTGTGTCGGGGACCTCTCGAGTTACAACGGAGAACCCAAGGACTCGGCCCTGTGCACTCAGGATTGGACAGTCACGGCAATGTAGGGCAGACAGGCTCATCTGCAGTGAACACGGCATTTGTGGGTCTTGGATAATGGTGGCGGATCCCCAGATGTTCCTTCCGATATTCCTACTGCGAGCACTTCCTTTTGAGATGAGATGGCCGCCCCAGGAATCTTAACTAAGGAGCAGGAAAAGGGACTATCATCTAGAGCTTAGCAGGGGCAAACTGGGCTCCTCTTGAGCCGCAGCGTGTCCATTGGTGTTCCTCTTCGGTGCGACTGTTGTGGTCGGGAACTCCTTGTGTTNGAGATGGCCGCCCCAGGAATCTTAACTAAGGAGCAGGAAAAGGGACTATCATCTAGAGCTTAGCAGGGGCAAACTGGGCTCCTCTTGAGCCGCAGCGTGTCCATTGGTGTTCCTCTTCGGTGCGACTGTTGTGGTCGGGAACTCCTTGTGTCACAGCAAGGGAGTAAAGAGATCTTCGAGTTCCAAGAGGGAAGGGGAGATTTCCCACGAGATGCCGGATCAGGTAAGGACCTCACCCTTTTGCAAGGGAGAAGCTGCTCTTGTTTTTCGAATTGGGGAGGGGTTTATCGAGTTACGACGGTTAGCCCAGGTACGTGCCCCTTTGACCTCAGGAGAGGACGGTCTCCGTGCGATTTGCCATTCACCTCTGGAGATTCCTCTCCAATCGTCTTTGGTTGTCCTATCCTCGAATTGTGCTGAGGCCAGTGCCTGAGCTTCCCTCGACCGTCCTGACCTCGGTCTTGGGGTTCCCCTGAGGCTTCCACAAAGAAGACAGTCTTGGGCTCACCTGGACAGGTGCATGGCTACTTGCCTGAAATACTGCAGCAGCAGTGTCAGGCTCCATGTCGAGCTGAGAGAGGGATCTATGGCTTGCTCTCAAGGTCCAAAGTGCTGTCACACGTGCCAGTGTGTCGTACCTTGAGCCACGGTGTGATCGGGGAGACAGTCAAGGCAGTGCAGGGCTGTCAAGTTCATCTGCAGTGAACAAGGCGTTTGGGGGACTTGGTGAATGGTGGCGGAATCCCTCATGCTCTTCCCGACTTTCCTGTTGTGAGCACCTCCTCGTGGTATTCGAGCGAGGCTCTAGGGAACTTTTCTCAAAGGGGCAGGAAAGTGGAAGATCATCTGGAGCTTAGCAGAGGAAAACAGGGCTCTGTTGAGTCGCAACGGATCCCTTGTTGTTCCTCTCGAGTTGAGACCAGTAGGGTGGGGAATTTCCTGGATCACAGCAAGGGGGAGAAAGAGCCCTCCGAGGTTCAAGAGGAAAAGAGGGATTTCCCCAGAGATGACACACAGTGGATCAGGGCCACACTCCGCTTGCAAGGGAGAAGCTACTGGTATTTTTCTAGTTGCACCGGGGATTTTCGAGTTAAGCTGGGAAGCCCATGAACCTGCCCCTGTGGCCTCCGGAGAGGCCAGTATTCTTGCCAGTTGCCATGCACTTTTCGGGAGTCCTCCCCAGTCATCGCCGAGTCCTCAGTCCCCGTCTGGTGCTGAAGCTGGACCTGAGCTGTCCTCTCCCATGCTGACATAAATCTTGGGGTTGCCATGGAGACCAAACAGTAAATTCAGGCCTCGTCTTGCCTGGAGACGTACACTTGCACTTGCTTCTGCAGCTACAGCAGCTGTGAAAGGCTCCCAGTCGAATGGACCCAGGGATCTGTGATTTGACTTTGAGGTACCATCCGGGTCTGTCACAGGTGCCAGTGTGTCAGGCTTCGAGCCTCGGGGTGACAGTCGAACCACTGCAGGGCAGTCAGGTTCATCTGGAGTGAACGAGGTATTTGGGTGTCTTGGGGAATGGGGGCAAGATCCCTGATGCTGCTCCCGACAGTCCTGGTTCGAGTGTCTCCTGTTGAGATGTGAAGGAAGTGCTGGGAAACTGTTCCCGACAGAGCAGGAAAGGGACCCTCAACCGGAGCTCAGCAGGAATACTGAGGCTCCTTTACATTCATGGCGGGACCATTGGTGTTCCCCTCGAGTGAGGACGGGCGGGGCGAGAAACTTCTTGGGTCACAGCAAGAAGGTAAAGGACACTTTGGAGGTCAAGAGAGTAGAGGTTCTTTTCCCGGAGACTCCACAGCAGACGAGGTCCTCACCACAGTTGCAGGGGAGAATCTCTTGGTTTTCTCAAGTTGAGGCGGGGTCCTCTCGAATTACAACGGTGAACCCAGGGACTCGTCCCTGTTCACTCACGTTTGGACAGTCTCCGTGCCATTTACCAGGTGCCTCTGGGGATACTTTCCTAATCGTCTCGGTGCTCAGCCCTCGATTTTTGCTGAAGCCTGAGCCTAGGCTTTACTCGACCATCCTGACGTAGGTCTTGGTGTACCCTTGAAGGCCCGACAGAGGACACAGGCCTCATCTCGCCTGGACAGGTGCAGGGCTACTTACCTGACTAGCTGCAGCAGCAGTGTCAGGCTCCAAGTCAAGCGGACACAGGAATTTTTGGCTTCCCTCGAGGCTAAAAGTGTTGTCACACGTGCAGCTGTTTCGGGCGTGGAGCCTCGGGGTGACAGTTAAGGCAGTGCAGATCAGACAGGTTCATCTGCAGTGGGAAAGGTATTTGGGGTCTTGTAGAATGGTGGCCGAAAAGCAGATACTCCTCCCATTTTTCCTCCTGTGAGCACCTCCATTTGGGATGCGATGGAAGCCCCAGGAACCCTTATATTAAGGAGCAGGAAAAGGGACTATCATCTAGAGCTTAGCAGAGGAAAACTGGGCTCCTCTTGAATCGCAGCGGGTTCACTGGTTTTCCTCTTGGGTGTGACGGCTGTGGCCGGAACTCCTAGTGTCACAGCATGGGAATGAATGAGTCCTTCGTGTTCCTAGCGGGAAATGGTGAATTCCCACGTGACGCCGGACCAGATAAGGCCCTCACCTCGCTTGCAAGGGAGAAGCTTCTGGTGTTTATCAAGTTGCGGTGGGGTTTCTCAAGTTGCGACGGGGAGCCCAGGGACGTGCCCCTGTGGCCTCAGGAGAAGACAGTCTCTGTGCCAGTTGACAGTCACCTTTGGGGATTCCTCTCAAATCATTTCTGGGTGCCCTGTCCTAGACTTGTGCTGAGACCAGTGCCTGAGCTTCCCTGGACCGTCCTGACCTAGTTCTCGGGGGTTCCCCTGAGGATCCCACAAAAGACAGGCTTCGTCTCACCTGGTCACGTGCACGGCTACTTGCCTGAACAGCTGCAGCTGCAGTGTCAAGATCCATGTCGAGCTAACAGAGGGATCTCTGGATTGCTCTTGAGGTCAAAAATGCTGTCACAAGTACCAGTGTTTCGTGCGTAGAGCCTCGGAGTGACAGTTAACGTAGTGCGGGGCTGTCAAGTTCATCTGCAGTGGACAAGGCATTTGGGGATATTGGTGAATGGTGGCCGAACCCCTGATACTCCTCCTGACTTTTCTGTTGCGAGCACATCCCTTGGTATTCGAGCCAAGCTCCAGGGAACCTTTCCCTAAGGGGTAGGAAAGGGCGCGATCATCTGGAGCTTAGCAGGGGCCAGAGGGATCTGCTCAGTAGCAGTGGATCCCTTTTGTTCCTCTCAAATTGAGATGGGCAGAGCGGGGAATTTCCTGGGTCACTGCAAGCGGGTGAAAAAGCCTTCGAGGTCCAAAAGGGAAGAAGTGATTTCCCCAGAGATGCTGCTGTTGATAGAGCCTCAGCCCGCTTGCAAGGAAGAAGCATCTGGTATTTCTCGAGTTTCGGCGAGTTTTCTCAAGTTACAATGGGGAGCCCCTGGACACGCCCCTGTGGCCTAAGGAGAGGCCAGTCTTATTGTCAGTTTCCATGCGCCTTTGGGGATTCCTCCCCAGTCATCGCCGAGTCCTCAGTCCTCGTCTGGTGCTGAAGCTGGAAACTGAGCTTTCCTCGCCCATGCTGACATAAATCTTGGGGTTCCCATGGAGGCCCCATAGTAAAGTCAGGCCTCTTTCTTGCCAGTTGCCATGCGCCTTTGCAGATTCCTCCCCAGTCATCGCCGTTTCCTCAGTCCCCGTCTGGTACTGAATCTGGACCTGAGCTGTCCTCGCCCATGCTGATATAAATCTTGGGGTTCCCATGGAGACCACACAGTAAAGTCAGGCCTCGTCTTGCCTGGAGACGTACACTTGTGCTTGCTTCTGCAGCTGCAATAGCTGTGAAAGGCTCCCCGTCGAGTGGACACAGGGATCTGTGACTTGACCTCGAGGTATCACCCGGGTTTGTCACAGGTGTCATTGTGTCAGTCTTCGAGCCTCGGGGTGACAGTCGACCCAGTTCAGGGCAGTCAGGTTCATCTGGAGTGAACGAGGTATTTGGGTGTCTTGGGGAATGCGGGCAAGATCCCTGATGCTGCTCCCGACAGTCCTGGTTCGAGTGTCTCCTGTTGAGATGTGAAGGAAGTGCTGGGAAACTGTTCCCGACAGAGCAGGAAAGAGACCCTGAACTGGAGCTCAGCAAGAATACTGGGGCTCCTTTACATTCATGGCAAGACCGTTGGTGTTCCCCTTGAGTGAGGACTGGTGGCGAGAGATACTTCTTGTGTCACAGCGAGAAGGTGATCTACACTCTGCAGATCCAAGAGAGAAGAGGTTCTTTCCCCCGATACAACATAGCAGACGAGGTCATTCCCCACTTGCATGGGAGAATCTTTTGGTTTTTCACAAGTTGTGGAGGGGTTCATTAGTGTTTCAACGGGGAACCCAGGGACTCTACCCTGTGCACTCTGGATTGGACAGTCTCCGTGCCAGTTGCCAGGCGCCTGTGGAGATTCTTCCCTAATCGTCTCGGTGCTCCGTCCTCGACTT
>SJYD01056106.1:18621-29849 GCA_006408635.1 Nanger granti | reverse complement strand
TGTTATTTTTTTAATTAATCAATTTTTTCCCCTCCACACAGCATGCAGGTTGTTAGTTCCCCAACCAGGGATTGAACCCTTGCATTGGAAACTCAAAGTCTTAACCACTGGATGGTCAGGGAAGTCCCTGGGGAGCTTTTAAAATGGGGATGGCCAGGCATCACCCTAGATGAATGGAATCAGAATCACTGCAGTGTGGACCCCCACATGTGTGGTTTTCAAAGATTCTTGGATGTTCCTAAAGCCCCGAGTTGTGTTACCGGGGAAACCGCCTCCCCCTCCAGCCCGCAGCCTGCCCCCTGCCGGTGGGAGGAAGAAACTGCAGGTCAGGTTTCCCCCTGCTTTGCCATTAACTAACCCCCTGCCTCTGGCAACTTCTTTCACCTCCCAGGCTCTATTTCCCTTTGTAAAAGGATTAACTTGTTAGGTTGTCATGAGGATCAAAAGAGACATGAAGTACTTTAAAAGTGTGAAAACACTTTCAATAAGTGTTCTCACAGAAAGCTTTCCTTCATCCATTGAAGGCAGTTCTCCTCAGAGGACACTTGTGATTTCAGGGCAGACGCCAAGGTGGGAGATGGAGGGGGATAAACAGTCTTTATAGCCAAGCTTTATAGCCAAGCTTGCTCAGACACATTTGTTGAGCAAAACCAACTATCACTGAATTAGAGAACTTTTAAGTCATAGCTGGCATTTTGAGGGCATAATATGTGAGAGGCACACATTTCTCTTTCATCCTATTAACACTCTGTGATATAGATATTATTATACACTTGGTTTTGTAGGTGAGGAAACTGAGAGTTAAGGATGTTAAGTAACGTCTCCTGGGGTCACAGGCTGGGCGACAGCACTCAGGATTCCAGCTCTGGACTATGTGGCCCTCAGTCCTCAACCCCTTAACTTTGCCGTATCACCTTCCAATCCCTTTTGTTTATTGGGGTTTTTNGAATTCCTAAGAGCTGGGAGTCTGACTTTGGGGTGCCATGGAACCCTTTAGTAGACCTATGAAGCTGACAGAACCTCTGTTTAGAACCATTTTTTAAAGTTTCAGTTTATGGAAGTATATATGGTTTACAATGTTGTGTTAGTTTCTACTTTTCAGCAGTGATTCAGTTACACAGACATATATATGTATGTATATACATTTTTAATATTCTTTTCCATTATGGTTTATTACAAGATATGAAGTATAGTTCCCTGTGCTATATTGTAGGACCTTGCTGTTGATACATTCTGTGTATAATATTTGCATCTGGTAATCTCAAACTCCCAGTCCATCCCTACCCCTACCCCAACCCTCCAACCCAAGCAATGACAAGTCTGTGAGTCTGTTTCTGTTTCGTAGGTAGGTTCATTTGTGTCATATTATTCCAAATATGGGCTTCCCTGGAGGCTCAGAGGTTAAAGCGTCTACCTCCAATACGGGAGACCTGGGTTTGATCCCTGGGTCGGGAAGATCCCCTGGAGAAGGAAATAGCAATCCATTCCAGTATTCTTGCCTGGAGAATCCCATGGATGAAGACTAGTAGGTTATAGTCCGCAGGGTCGCAAAGAGTCAGACACGACTGAGTGACTTCACCCTAATTCCAAATGTAAGTGATATTATATGATACTTGTCTTTGTCTGACTTACTTCACTTAGTGTGATAATCTCTAGGTCCTTGTAGCTGCAGATGGCATTATTTCATGCTTTTTTATGGATGAGTAGTAGAGTACATCATGAGAAATGATGGACTGGAAAAAACACAAGCTGGAATCAAGATTGCCGGGAGAAATATCAATAACCTCAGATATGCAGATGACACCCCCCTTATGGCAGAAAGTGAAGAGAAACTAAAAAGCCTCTTGATAAAAGTGAAAGAGGAGAGTGAAAATGTTGGCTTAAATCTCAACATTCAGAAAACAAAGACCATGGCATCCAGTCCCATCACTTCATGAGAAATAGATGAGGAAACAGTGGAAACAGTGTCAGAATTTATTTTTGGGGACTCCAAGATCACTGCAGATGGTGACTGCAGCCATGAAATTAAAAGGTGCTTACTCCTTGGAAAAAAATTTATGACCAACCTAGATAGCATATTCAAAAGCAGAGACCTTACTTTTCCGACTATGGTCTGTCTAGTCAAGGCTATGGTTTTTCCTGTGGTCATGTATGGATATGAGAGTTGGATTGTGAAGAAGGCTGAGCACAGAAGAATTTATGCTTTTGAACTGTGGTGTTGGAGAAGAGTCTTTAGAGTCCCTTGGACTGCAAAGAGATCCAACCAGTCCATTCTGAAGGAGATGAACCCTGGGTTTTCTTTGGAAGGAATGATGTTAAAGCTGAAATGCCAGTACTTTGGCCCCCTCATGCAAAGTGTTGACTCATTGGAAAAGACTCTGATGCTGGAGGGATTTGGGGCAGGAGGAGAAGGGGACGACCGAGGATGAGATTTCTGGATGGCATCACTGACTCAATGGAGATGAGTTTGAGTAAACTCTCAGAGTTGGTGATAGAGATGTTAAAGCTGAAATGCCAGTACTTTGGCCCCCTCATGCAAAGTGTTGACTCATTGGAAAAGACTCTGATGCTGGAGGGATTTGGGGCAGGAGGAGAAGGGGACGACCGAGGATGAGATTTCTGGATGGCATCACTGACTCAATGGGCGTGAGTCTGCGTGAACTCTGGGAGTTGATGATGGACAGGAAGGCCTGGCGTGCTGTGATTCATGAGGTCACAAAGAGTTGGCAAGACTGAGTGACTGAACTGAACTGAACAGATCAATAATTATGGACCATTTGTGATAAGTTTATACACTTTTGTATTAAGAGGGCAAAATCCAATATCCTGTGTTAAACCACAGGAAAAGGGTATTTGAAAGAATATACATTTATATGTGTGTATAACTGAGTCATTTTGCTGTACAGCAAAAACTAACACAACATTGTAAATCAACTATCATTCAATAAAATTTTTTTAAACAGAAGACACTTCCTTGGTGCTACAGTGGATAAAAATCTGCCTGCCAATGCTGAGGATACAGGTTCAGTCCCTGATCCAGGAACATTCCATATGCCACAGAGCAACTGAAGCCCATGTACCACAACTACTGAGCTTGCACGTCACAACTGCTGAAGCCTGTGTGCCTAGAGCCTGAGCTCCACAATGGGAGAAGCCACGGCAATGAGAAGCCCACACACAGCAAAGAAGAGTAGCCCCTGCTCACTGCAACTAGAGAAAGCCTGCATTGCAGCAATGATCCAGCAGAGCCCTAAACATTTTTTTTTTTTTTTTAAGGAGAAGTGCATTAGTCGGGGCCTTTGGATAGAGTAAGTATTTCTGAAGACTCTGAGACACAGCCCCCTTCTGGTGAACAGTGAGCCAGTGACCAGGCTGAAGATATCAGGGTGCAGGGTGCAAGGTAAAATGTGTGGATATCCATGAAGACCACTGTTTTGTGGCCTGAGAATGGTGTTACTCTGTTAGAATGTCCAAGAGAGTAAAACTCAACTTATGAGCCATGGACCAGCTGTAACAAAATCCCCTGGAGGGGGTTGTTGAACCCTACCCGGGATGCTCTGGATCTAAACGTCTGTGAGTTTAGCCCTGGGATCTATATTTACAACTAGCACTCCAGGCCATTCAGAGGTGCAGAAAATCATGAAGCCCACTGATTTGAAGATTAAAAGCAGAAGTTCTTGCTTTAGACAAAGCTGAGGTGAACTCCAGTTCAGTTCTTCTGAGCTGTGTTGAAGCTCCCACCTCTAAAATGCATCATTGCCAACTTGTTGCTTGGACCCCTGAACTCCCCTGTTACATAGCCCTGTCCCAAATGCACATTCCCCCCCTCTTCCCAACCATCTGGGTAGAGGAAAGCCTCCTCCTCATGAAGAGCTGCTCTCTTCTCCTCCTTAATCATGAGTGTTTTCACAAGAACTCCATGTGATTTGGATGCAGGCTCCAGGTTGAGAGCCACCATGCTGAGGTGCTACCACCTCCACGTCCCGTCCCTTCAAGGGCACATCATAATGATTCTGAGCTCTCACCAGTGGCCACTGAACTTGTGGTCTGTGTGTGCTCAGTGACCAACTCTTTGTGACCCCATGGACTGTAGCTTTCCAGTCTCTTCTGTCCATGGAATCCTCCAGGCAAGAATACTGGAGTGGCTTGCCATTTCCTCCTGCAAGGGATCTTCCCAACCTAGGGATTGAACCTGCTTCTCCTATGTCTCCTGCATCGCAGGGAGATTTTTTGCCTGCTGAGTTCTTGGGGCCTTCCTGGCCACTGGATGTAGTGGTCAGTTATTTCTACCTCCAGATGAAAGTCCAGCAAAGTTAGACTCAAAACATCTTCTGGGAGGATCCTTCTTAGAGATTCTCTTGAGACACAATGGTCAATATGGCAAAGAGTCATGGGTGAGCTGAGTCAAGATGTGCAAGGAGTGTGAAGGTAAATAGCTTCAGACATAGCTGGAGTCAGAAGAAGACTCATTTATTCTTCTAGAGATCATGTAGAGGGGTGTCTAAACTGAGATTTTGGACAAGACTCCAAGTCCCCTATGAGATACCTTACAGCCCCAAAGAATGCTATTCCTTTGCTGATTCTGAGATCTTGCTATTTTTACATCTGAAGATGTCATGTCCAGCCTCAACTAAACATGGCTGAAGAATTCATCTTCTTTCTTGTCAAATATGCATTTTAGAAAATATTTCATAAGTATTCATTTTATTTGTTAATTCTACTGTCTACATGGAAAGAACTATACTAAGGGCTTTGCATAGATTATCACATTGATATTCTTACATCAGCCCTATGAGTCATGCAAGAAATTGAGGCTCAGGGCATATTAGTCCAGGAGACTCTCAGAAGTCTTCTCCAACACCACAGTTGACAAAGCATCAATTCTTTCTCAGTTTTCTTTATAGTCCAACACTCACATCCATTCATGACTACTGGAAATACCATAGCTTTGAGAGAAGGACATTTGTTTGAAAAGTAATGTCTCTGCTTTTTTATGTGCTTTCTGGGTTGGTCATAACTTTTCTTCCAAGGAGCAAGCATCTTTTAATTTCGTGGCTGCAGTCACAATCTGCAGTGATTTTGGAGCCCCCCAAAATAAAGTTTGACACTGTCTCCACTGTTTCCCCATCTATTTGCCACGAAGTGATGGCACTGGATGCCATGATCTTAGTTTTCAGAATGTTGAGTTTTCAGGCCACATTTTCACTCTCCTCTTTCATTTTTATCAAGAGACTCTTTAGTTCTTCTTTGCTTTCTGCTATAAGGGTGGTGTCATCTGCATATGTGAGGTTGTTGGTATGTTTCCTGGCAATCTTGATTCTAGCTTGTGCTTCTTCCAGCCCAGCATTTCTCATGATGTACTCTGCATAGAAGTTAAATAAGCAGGGTGACAATATATAGCCTAGACGTACTCCTTTTCCTATTTGGAATCAGTCTGTCATTCCATGTCCAGTTCTAACTGTTGCTTCCTGAACTGCATACAGGTTTCTCAATAGGCAGGTCAGGTGGTCTGGTATTCTAATCTGTTGAAGAATTTTCCACAGTTTGTTGTGATCCACACAGTCAAAGACTTTGGCAAGGTCTATAAAACAGAAGTAGATGTTTTTCTGGAAAGCTCTTGCTTTTTTGATGATCAAACAGATGTTGACAACTTGATCTCTGGTTCCTCTGCCTTTTCTAAATCCAGAAGTTAACCATTCATGTACTGTTGAAGCCTGGCTTGGAGAATTTTGAGCATCACTCTACTAACATGTGAGATGAGTTCAATTGTGCAGTAGTTTGAGCATTCTTTGGCATTGCCTTTCTTTGGGATTGGAATGAAAACTGACCTTTTCCAGTCCTGTGGCCACTAGTTTTCCAAATTTGCTGGCATGTTGAGTGCAGCAATCTCACAGCATCATCTTTTAGAATTTGAAATAGCTCAACTGGAATTCCATCACATCCAGTAGCTTTGCTTGTAGTTATGCCTCCTAAGGCCCACTTGACTTCACATTCCAGGGTGTCTGGCTCTAGATGCGTGATCACACCATTGTGATTATCTGGGTCATGAAGATCTTTTTAATATAGTTCTCAGTATTATTGCCAATTCATCTTACTATCTTCTGCTTCTATTAGGTGTCTAACACTTCTGTCCTTTATTGTGCCCATCTTTGTAGGACATATTCCCTTGGTATCTATAATTTTCTTGAAGAGTCTTTCCCATTCTATTGTTTTCCTCTATTCCTTTGCATTGATCACTGAGGAAGGCTTTGTTATCTCTTCTTGCTATTCTTTGGAACTCTGCATTCAAATGGTATATCTTTTCTTTTCTCCTTTACCGTTCACTTCTCTTCTTTTCACAGCTATTTGTACGGCCTCCTCAGACAACCATTTTGCCTTTCTTTCTCTGGGGATCGTCTTGATATCTGCCTCCTATACAATGTCACAAACCTCCATCCATATTTCTTCAGGCACTCTATCAGATTTAATCACTTCAATTTATTTCTCACTTTCACTGTATAATAGTAAGGGATGTGATTTAGATCATACCTTAATGGTCTACTGGTTTCCCTTACTTTTTCAATATAAGTCTGAATTTGGCAATAATGAGTTTATTATTTGAGCCATAGTCAGCTCCTGGTCTTGTTTTTGTGACAGAATAGAGCTTCTCCACATTTGGCTGCAAAGAATATAGTCAGTCTGATTTTGGTATTGACCATCTGGTGATGTCCATGTGTAGAGTCTTCTCTTGTGTTGTTGGAAGAGAGTGTTTGCCATGACCAGTGCATTGTCTTGGCAGATCTCTATTAGTCTTTGCCCTGCTTCATTCTGTACTCCAAGGCCAAATTTGCCTGTTACTCCAGGTGTTTTTTGAATTCTGACTTTTGCATTCCAGTCCCCTAAAATGAAAAGGCCATCTTTTTTGGGTGGTTAGTTCTAGAAGATCTTATAGGTCTTCATAGAAACATTGAACTTGAGCTTCTTCAGCATTACTGGTCAGGGCATAGACTTGGATTACTCTGATATTGGATGGTGTGCCTTGGAAACGAACAGAGATCATTCTGTCCTTTTTGAGATTGCATCCAATGCAGTTCAAAACCGCATTTCTGACTCTTTTGTTGACTATGATGGCTACTCCATTTCTTCTAAGGGATTCTTGGCCACGGTAGTAGGTATAATGGTCATCTGAGTTAAATCCACCCATTCCTGTCCATTTTAGTTCGCTGATTCCTAAAATGTCGATATCCACACTTGCCAACTCCTGTTTGATCACTTCCAATTTACCTTGATTCGTGGACATACCATCCCAAGTTCCTATGCAATATTGCTCTTTACAGCATTGGAGTTTGCTTCCATCACCAGTCACATCCACAACTGAGTAGTGTTGTTTCTTTGGCTCCATCTCTTTATTCTTTCTGGAGTTATTTCTCCATTGATCTCCACTAGTGTTTGGGCACCTGGGGAGTTCACTATTCAGTGTCCTATCTTTTTGCTTTTTCATACTGTTCATGCAGTTCTTATGGGAAGAATACTGAAGTGGTTTGCCATTCCCTTTCCCAGTGGACTGTTCCAGTCCCCTAAAATGAAAAGGACATCTTTTTTGGGTGGTTAGTTCTAGAAGGTCTTATAAGTCTTCATAGAAACATTCAACTTCAGCTTCTTTAGCATTACTAGTCAGGGAATAGACTTGGATTAGTCTGATATTGGATGGTGTGCCTCGGAAACAAACAGAGATCATTCTGTTCTTTTTGAAATTGCATCCAATGCAGTCTGAAAATACATTTCTGACTCTTTTGTTTACTATGATGGCTACTTCATTTCTTATAAGGGATTCTTGCCCACGGTAGTAGATAAAATGGTCATCTGAGTTAAATCCACCCATTCCAGTCCATTTTAGTTCGCTGATTCCTAAAATGTCGATGTCCACTCTTGCCATCTCCTGTTTGATCACTTCCAATTTACCTTGATTCCTAGACCTAGAATTCCAAGTTCCTATGCAATATTGCTCTTTACAGCATTGGAGTTTGCTTCCATCACCAGTCACATCCACAACTGGGAGGTGGTGCTTCTTTGGCTCCATCTCTTCATTCTTTCTGGAGTTATTTCTCCACTGATCTCCAGTAGTGTTTGGGCACCTGGGGAGTTCACCATTCAGTGTCCTATCTTTTTGCCTTTTCATACTGTTCATGTGGTTCTCATGGCAAGAATACTGAAGTGGTTTGCCATTCCCTTCTCCAGTGGACCACGTTTATCAATGTATTCCTGAAGAAACCAATCAATTTTAGTTTCATGGATGATGCCATTCATATGGTGTGCATATATCATTGGCATATTGTTTATTTCAAAGGGAATCATCAAATAATTTAATTACCTGTAAGAAAGTCTGAAATTCTGCTTTTATTCATTTTCTCTTTCTTTTAGATGGTATTGTGTGCTTCCCACTAGATTTAGGATGATGAATACCCAATCCATTAAGTTAATCTGAAACTCTGATGTGCAGCAAAAAGTTGTGATCCTCTGTTATCATTGTTTTGATAGTCTTAGCATTCTGACACATCCTCTGCTTTATTTTCTTCTTTTTCATAAAAGTTCTATGATTTGGGGAGGGTAGGTTAGAAAGCCGCATTCAGAAGTTTACTTTAAACACTGAGAGACTTATGGTTTCTTGAATGCCATACTACCTTAGAAAGGCTGGGAAACTATAAATCAGAAAAGTATATACACCCCAATGATCCTAGAAGTACTATTTGCAATAGTCAAGACATGGAAGCAACCTAGATGTCCATCAACAGAGGAATGGATAAAGAAGCTGTGGTACATATATATATAATCTAATACTACTTAGTAATAAAAAAGAGAATTGTGCCATTTGCAGAGATGTGGATGGACCTAGAGACTGTCATCCAAAGTGAAGTAAGTCAGAAAGATAAAAACAAATGTATATTCACACATACATGTGAAATCTAGAAAAATGGGACAGATGAAGTTATTTGCAAGACAGAAACAGAGATACAGACATAAAAAATGTACAGATACCAAGGGGAGAAAAGGGTGGAATGGAATGGGAAATTAGGACTGCTGTACATATACTACTATGTATAAAACAGGTAACTAATGAGAACCTACTGTATAACACAGAGAACTTTATTCAGTGCTCTGTACCTTCTTACATGGGAAGGAAATCCACAAAAAAGGGGATATATGTATACACACAACTGATTCATTTCTCTGTAGAGTAGAAACTCACACAACATTGTAAAGCAACTATACTTCAATAAAAATTAATTTAAAAACAAATAAATGTGACTTCTGCAGGAAAAAGATGGCTGGGTATAGTATCTTATCTAGAGACAGAGGGAAGTGCTGTCATGACAAGCAGAGGACACTTCCATCCTCACCCTGAGACAGTCAGGAACATAAAAGGCCAAAGCAGACGATTCAAACATATGGGGTGCAATGTAGGAGGTCAAACTAAGGAAACCAAGTACGGATTTCAATCACAAAGGGTAAGAACAGAATCCAAATATGGAAACAGTGTCCAAAGTCAGAATGATACGACTTGAACCAAATATAATGTCCAACCCAAGTCCACCAGTTATCACTCTTGGGGTGCAATGTAAGTGGTCAAGCTAAGGAAACCAAGTATGGATTTCAACCACAAAGGGTAAGAACAGAATCCAAATCAGGAAATAGTGTCCAAAGTCAGAATGGTACGACTTGAACCAAATATAATGTCCAACCCAAGTCCGCCAGGTATCACCGTCTAGGTCTGTCACATATTCTCTCCAGCCGTTAGCCATCTGGGAAAGAATATTAGACCCAATGGTAAATGTACAATATGGAAGAAAAAGTATAAAAACTCACCATCCATTCCAGCAGTGTATGGGAACTCATTAAGTTCTTCCACTGGAGCACACATCAAGACTGTTGCTTTCAAGAGTCGTTTGTTAACAAGGTAGTGAGGGTTGAAAAATGGAAATCACAACGAGGGTATCTAATGATGTCCAAGGATCACTGAATGTCTTCGCTAGACAAGAAAGGACCAAGAACCTTCCATTATTCAGTGTATTTATAGTCCCACCTTGTCAATCTCTTGAAACTATATAAGTAAACACAAATAATACATTTTGTTGAGAACTTTGACAAAGAATGCTGAAATGAAGTTCTGAAGATTGGGATGAGGTGGACCCAGAGGAGGAAGTCATCACTTCTCCTTTGGAAAGACAACAGCTTCACTGAGTCTTGAACTGAGTTTTGAAAACCAAATGTGTCCTGCAGGTGAAAGCATTAGTTGCTCAGTCGTGTAGGACTTTTTGTGACACTATGAACTGTAGCCTGCCAGGCTCCTCTGCCCATGGAATTCTCCAGGCAAGAATTTTGGAGTGGGTTGCCAGGTCCTCTTCCAAGAGAGGAGGGATCAAATCCTGTATCCAGGGATCAAACCCGGGTCTCCTTCACTGCAGGCAGATTCTTTACCATCTGAGCCACCAGGGAAGCAATATGAGTAAAGATGAGATGGCATGGCATATGAGGGGAGCTGTGAGGAGCTTAGAAGGGTTTAATGGCCTGGAGATTGAGTTCAAACCACATGGCATCCTTTTTGACCTGCAGCTTATAACCCATTACTATTTTCTGAGGTTGACTTGGTGAGTCATGAATAACATCTTATTAAATAATATGGACTCTAGTAGACTAGAAAATATAATGTATTGCCTGCAGTAAAGGTAAAAATTCTTTTGTGAAAAAAATTGTTATTTATATGCATGTTTATAGCAGTGGGTATTAGGCTACAACATAAAACATATTTTGTACTGTGGGTCACAGTCAAAAAGGTTTGCAATCCACTGTCACAAAGGTACTTGTCAATCTTGGTGACATGTTTGGACACTTCCTGTAGGCCATGGCAACGTCTTGAAGGATTTTAAGCAAGGTAATGACATGATCTGATGTGTGTTTCATCAGAAAGTTTAACCACCTTAGATCAAATTAACCATGGAAAAGGTGTTAGAATCCAATTAAGTATATATTGGCAGCTGATCTTTTCAAAATTAAATGTTCAGGCTAATTTAGTCTGCTAATTTAATCTTTAAGGAAGACACTTCAAATTTGTACACATTCCTTTATTCGAAAAATATGGAGGCATATCATATGTCAGGCACTGTGCTAGATATGGAGGATACAATATAATCATGAAAAAATAGCACAGGGACCCCAGCCTGGCACTCTGTGATGACCTAGGGGGGTGGGAT
>SJYD01056106.1:2414-16971 GCA_006408635.1 Nanger granti | reverse complement strand
AATCTGAATGAATGTGGTAAGTGCTGCAGGGAGAAGTCCAGGATGCTATGAGAGAGAAGAGTAGAGTGGAGATATAGGAAAAGAATAGCGATTTAAGCCATCCAGTCACAGATGGGCTCTCTGAGGAAGTAATCTTTAAGCTGAGCCCTTAAGGATGAGTAGGAATGAGAAGCATGGGGGAAAAGAGGGTCTCAGGAAGAGGACACCCAGTGCAAAGGCCTGGAGGCAAGAAAAGAGCTGGGCATGTTCAAAAACAAAAAGGAGACCATTGTGGCTGGAGCACAATGATCTAAGAGAAAGAGTAGCACTGGATGAGACAGGCGATACAAGGACAGCCAGGGGAGGACATTGTTTGAGGTTTGAAGCAGGGGAAAGGCCGGATAAAACCCAGAAGGACTGGCTTGCATTCAGACACTTGTCAAGGCCTTTGCATAGGCAGGCTGGGAGGAGTTAAAGGGATCGATGTGTAATGGGCACCACTTTTTCTCTACAGGCTTCTACTGCAGGTGGAATGAGCCATCGCTCCCTCAGAATTTGCCTACTGGAAAGCTTTAAAGTGCTTGGGAGGGTCCAGAGATTAGGTACCTCTGCAATCTGTAAAGGCATGCTGTGTACTGCACAATGCCAGGGGCAACATTTAGCACTTTCCTAGAGCTTTTCTTGAACCCAGCACGTTTTGCTTAATAAACAACTTTCTCAACTCAGATTGTTGACCCTTTGTCCACTTGCTAGCAGCAGAGCAATACTCGGTGGATATGTATAAAGGAGGTTTGCTTGAACTAGAAGAACTTGGACTTGACCACCTCTGTCACCTCAGTCCCAAATGGTAATCCTCCAGATTCTAAAACAATTGAATGGAGAATAGGGTATAGTCCATTCAAATGTCCTTCCTTGTGTTTGGTACTATTTGGCATTCTTCTTCTACCAGTGATTTAAAGGTGACAGTTGTTTTTTGTTTGTTTAAGAGAAGTTCCTAGCTCCTATAAGGATTATCTGCCTTCAGTGAAAGTGGAATAGTAGCAGTGAAACCTGGTTTTAAGAAAGTGTGTTTTGAGGGATAAGCTACAGTGATTGGAGTACATCTCTGTTGTGGTGATTTGAATAAACATTTCTCCAAAAAAAGATAAACAATGGCCAAGAAACAGATGAAAAGATGCTCAGTAGCTTTAATTCTTAGGAAATTGCAAATCCCTATTGCAAATCGCAAAAGGTATTAATACAATAAGATATCATTTCACACCTGCTCAGTTCAGTTCAGTTCAGTTCAGTCGCTCAGTCGTGTCCGACTCTTTTCGACCTCATGGACTACAGCACGCCAGGTCTCCCTGGCCATCACCAACTCCCAGAGTTTACTCAAACTCATGCCCATTGAGTCGATGATGCCACTCAACCATATCATCCTCTATCCTCCCCTCCTTTTCTCACTTTCAAACTTTCCCAGCATCAGGGTCTTTTCTAACGAGCCAGTTCTTCGCATCAGGTGGCCAAAGTATAGGAGTTTCAGCTTCAATATCAGTCCTTCCAACAAATATTCAGGACTGATTTCCTTTAGGATGGACTGGTAGGATTTCCTTGCAGTCCAAGGGACTATCAAGTGTCTTCTTCAACACACCCACTAGGTTGTTATAATGAAAAAGTAGAAAACAAGAAGTACTGATGAGGATGTGGAAAACTTGGAACTCTCTTTCATTGCTATTGGGAGTGTAAAATGGTACAGCCACTGTGGACACAGTTTGATTTCTTGCAATACTAAACTAGGATTTCCTTGCAGTCCAAGGGACTATCAAGTGTCTTCTTCAACACACCCACTAGGTTGTTATAATGAAAAAGTAGAAAACAAGAAGTACTGATGAGGATGTGGAAAACTTGGAACTCTCTTTCATTGCTATTGGGAGTGTAAAATGGTACAGCCACTGTGGACACAGTTTGATTTCTTGCAATACTAAACATGGAATTATCATAAAGTAAGTAAATAAGTGAACGTGTTAGTTGCTCAATAGTGTCTGACTCTTTGCAGCTCCAGAGACTGTAGTCTTCCAGTCTCCTCTGTCCATGGAATTCTCCAGGCAGGAATACTGGAGTGGGTAGCCATTCCTTTTTCCAAGGGTGCCGGGAGCCAGCGTGAGGAAGTCCGCCCATGGCAAAGGTCATGAGGAAGGAAGCTTGGCATATGCAAAGGCGTGATGAAGCCTCAGGAAATCCCCTGTTCCTGAACATCTACCCCCAAAACCAGAGTACTTTACGGGGAGCTCTCCCCCATAACCATTTCTCTTGGAGAAGGAGTAAACGTGCAGCTCCAAGGTAATAAAAATTCCTGGGCTTGACAAGAGTGTTTCAACTTACGAACTCTGAAGTTTGTCTAGCCTGCCTGTATAGGTTCCTCCGGCTGAATGTGATTGTTTATAACCCCCCAACAGTGAGAGGCATGAGATGTTTTGAACTTACTAAAGGCATAGTGGGTTGGTTAGGAATTATACTGGTAAAGAGTTTTTCATTTGTTGTGTCAATAATCACTGCTAATTCCCTGCCCTGGGTGAGACAAGGATGTTTCAGGTCAAACCTCTCTGCTGACAGACTAGCTGTGTGACAACCTCTCAACCATAAACAGCACAGAGAGTTTTGGAGTATTTAACACAGAGAACTTTATTCAGTGCTCTGTACCTACCTACATGGGAAGGAAATCCACAAAAGAGGGGATATATGTATACGCACAACTGATTCATTTTTCTGTAGAGTAGAAACTCACACAACATTGTAAAGCAACTATACTCCAATAAAAATTAATTAAAAAACAAATAAATGTGACTTCTGCAAGAAAGAAAATGGCTGGGTATAGTATCTTATCTCCAGACAGAGGGAAGAGCTGTCATGACAAGCAGAGGACACTTCCTTCCTCACCCTGAGACAGTCAGGAACATAAAAGGCCAAAGCAGACAATTCAAACATATGGGGTGCAATGTAGGAGGTCAAGTTAAGAAAGTAAGTATGGATTTCAATCACAAAGGGTAAGAACAGAATCCAAATCAGGAAATAGTGTCCAAGTCAGAATGGTATGACTTGAACCAAATATAATGTCCAACCCAAGTCCGCCAAGTATCACCATCTAGGTCTGTCACATCTTCTCTCCAGCCGTTAGCCATCTGGGAAAGAATACTAGACCCAATGGTAAATGTACAGTATGGAAGAAAGAGCATAAAAACTCACCATCCATTCCAGCAGTGTATGGGAACTCATTAAGTTCTTCCACTGGAGCACACACCAAGACTGTTGCTTTCAAGAATCGTTTGTTAATAAGGTAGTGAGGGTGGAAAAATGGAAATCACAACGAGGGTATCTAATGATGTCCAAGGATCACTGAATGTCATCGCTAGACAAGAAAGGACCAAGAACCTTCCATTATTCAATGTATTTATACTCCCACCTTGTCAATCTCTTGAAACTATATAAGTAAACACAAATAATACATTTTGTTAAGGACTTTGATAAAGAATGCCGATATGAAGTTCTGAGGATTGGGATGAGGTGGACCCAGAGGAGGAAGTCATCACTTCTCCTTTGGGAAGACAACAGCTTCACTGAGTCTTGAACTGAGTTTTGAAAACCAAATATGTCCTGCAGGTGAAAGCATTAGTTGCTCAGTCGTGTACAACTTTTTGTGACGCTATGAACTGTAGCCTGCCAGGCTCCTCTGTCCATGGAATTCTCCAGGCAAGAATACTGGAGTGGGTTGCCATGCCCTCCTCCAAGGGAAGAGGGATCAAATCCTGTATCCAGGGATCAAACCCGGGTCTCCTGCATTGCAGGCAGATTCTTTACCATCTGAGCCACCAGGGAAGCAATATGAGTAAAGATGAGATGGCATGGCATATGAGGGGAGCTGTGAGGAGCTTAGAAGGGTTTGAGGGGCTGGAGATTGAGTTCAAACCACATGGCATCCTTTTTGACCTGCAGCTTATAACCCATTACTGTTTTGCGAGGTTGATTTGGTGAGTCATGAACAACATCTTATTGAATGATATGGACTATAGTAGAACAGAAAATATAATGTATTGCCTGCAGTAAAGGTAAAAATTCTTTTGTGAAAAAATTTGTTATTATATGCATGTTTATAGCAGTGGGTATTAGGCTACCATATAAAACATATTTTGTACTGTGGGTCACAGTCAAAAAGGTTTGAAATCCACTGCCACAAAGGTACTTGTCAATCTTGGTGACATGTTTGGACACTTTTCCTGTAGGCCATGGCAACCTCTTGAGGGATTTTAAGCAAGGTAGTGACATGATCCAATTTGTGTTTCATCGGAAAGTTTAACCACCTTAGATCAAATTCACCATGGAAAAGGTGTTAGAATCCAATTAAGTATATATTGACAGCTGATCTTTTCAAAATTAAATGTTCAGGCTAATTTAATCTGCTAATTTAATCTTTAAGAAAGACAATTCAAATTTGTACACATTCCTTTATTTGAAAAATATGTCTGGAGGCATATCATGTGTCAGGCACTGTGCTAGACATGAAGGATACAATATAATCATGAACAAATAGCACAGGGAGCCCAGCCTGGCACTCTGTGATGACCTAGGGGGGTGGGATGGGGAGATGGGAAGGAGGAGGCTCAAGAGTGAGGATGTAAATATATATAATTATGACTGATTTGCATTGTTGTATGGCAGAAACCAACACAACATTGTAAAGCAATTTTCCTCCAATTAAAAATAAAATTTTAAAAATCAGCACCATCACCTCCTTTGCAGAGTTCAGGCTAGTGAAAGAGACAGGAAATAAACCAAATCTGAATGAATGTGGTAAGTGCTGCAGGGAGAAGTCCAGGATGCTATGAGAGAGAATAGAGTGGAGATATAGGAAAAGAATAGCGATTTAAGCCATCCAGTCACAGATGGGCTCTCTGAGGAAGTAATCTTTAAGCTGAGCCCTTAAGGATGAGTAGGAGTGAGAAGCATGGGGGAAAAGAGGGTCTCAGGAAGAGGACACCCAGTGCAAAGGCCTGGAGGCAAGAAAAGAGCTGGGCATGTTAAAAAAGCTGGAGCACAATGATCAAAGAGAAAGAGTAGCACTGGATGAGACAGGTGATACAAGGAGGGCCAGGGAAGGCCATTGTGCGAGGTTTGAAGCAGGGGAAAGGCCAGATAAAACCCAGAAGGACTGGCTTGCATTCAGACACTTGTCAGGGCCTTTGGCATAGGCAGGCTGGGAGGAGTTAAAGGGATCGATATGTAATGGGCACCACTTTTTCTCTACAGGCTTCTACTGCAGGTGGAATGAGCCATTGCTCCCTCAGAATTTGCCTAGTGGAAAGCTTTAAAGTGCTTGGGAGGATCCAGAGATTAGGATGTACCTCTGCAAACTGTAAAGGCATGCTGTGTACTGCACAATGCCAGGGGCAACATTTAGCACTTTCCTACATCTTTTCTTGAACCCAGAACCTTTTGCTTAATAAACACCTTTCTCAACTCAGATTGTTGACCCTTTGTCCACTTGCTAGCAGCAGAGCAATACTTGGTGGATATGTATAGAGGAGGTTTGCTTGAACTAGAAGAACTTGGACTTGACCATCTCTGTCCCCTCAGTCTCAAATGGTAATCCTCCAGATTCTAAAACAATTGAATAGAGAATAGGGTGTAGTCCATATTCTTCCTTGTGTTTGGTACTATTTGGCATTCTTCTTCTACCAGTGATTTATAAGGTGACAGTTGTTTTTTGTTTGTTTAAGAGAAGTTCCTAGCTCCTATAAGGATTATCTGTCTCCAGTGAAAGTGGAATAGTAGCAGTGAAACCTGGTTACTAAGAAAGCGTGTTTTGAGGGATGAGCTACAGTGATTTGAGTACATCTCTGTTGTGGTGATTTAAGTAAACATTTCTCAAAAAAAGATAAACAATGGCCAAGAAACAGATGAAAAGATGCTCAGTAGCTTTAGTTCTTAGGAAACTGAAAATCCCTATTGCAAATTGCAAAAGGTATTAATACAATAAGATGCCATTTCACACCCGGTCAGTTCAGTTCAGTTCAGTTCAGTCGCTCAGTCGTGTCTGACTCTTTTCGACCCCATGGACTACAGCACGCCAGGTCTCCCTGTCCATCACCAACTCCCAGAGTTTACTCTAACTCATGCCCGTTGAGTCGGTGATGCCACCCAACCATCTCATCCTCTATCATCCCTTTCTCCTCCCACCTTCAACCTTTCCCAGCATCAGGGTCTTTTCTAACGAGTCAGTTCTTTGCATCAGGTGGCCAAAGTATAGGAATTTCAGCTTCAATATCAGTCCTTCCAACAAATATTCAGGACTGATGTCCTTTAGGATGGACTGGTGGGATCTCCTTGCAGTCCAAGGGACTATCAAGAGTCTTCTCCAACACACCCACTAGGTGGTTATAATGAAAAAGTAGAAAACAAGAAGTGCTGATGAGGATGTGGAAAACTTAGAACCCTCATTCTTTGCTGGTGGGAGTGTAAAATGATACAGCTGCTGTGGAAATAGTTTGATTTCTTGCAATACTAAACATGGAATTATCATAAAGTAAGTAAGTGAATGTGTTAGTTGCTCAATAGTGTCTGACTCTTTGCAGCTCCACAGACTGTAGTCTGCCAGTCTCCTCTGTCCATGGAATTCTCCATGCAAGAATACTGGAGTGGGTAGCCATTCCCTTTTCCAAGGGATCTTCCCAACACAGGGATTGAACCCAGGCCTCCTTCATTGCAGGTAGATTATTTACCACCTGAGCCACTAGGGAAGTCCAACAGTAGGGAAACAAGCTAAATGACTAGTAAGACCCTGAGTGACTTATATGCATTGGTTCATATAATTTTAAGAACAACATTATGAAAGAGGTACGACTATTATCATCATTCCCATTTTATAGAGGGAAATTGAAGCAGAAACTGTCATGTAATTAATGCGAGGCAGAGTCAAGATTCAAACTCTAGTCTAATGGACCCCAAATTTCTGTGCTTAATCATCAAGGTGTATAGTACCAGTTGCCCACATTCTTACAGAAAACCTAGGTGTTTAGTTAAGAGAAGGATATTGGTACATAGGGGTCTGGGTTCCAAAAGCAAATCTTTTTCATATGGATAAATTGCTTCCCAGGTCTGTCAGCATGGGGAAAAAACACACACAACCTAAAAGTTGAGAATTATGTTTTATTTGACAGGCTTTCTGAGGACAACAAGCCTGGGAAGCAGCCTCTCAGATCACTCTGAAGCACTGCTCCAAACAGGTGAGTAAGGAGCCAGGATATTTAGGAGTTTTTGCAACAAAAAACAGATAATCAGAACATAAAAAATTAACACTAATGAAAGAAAATCAGACGTCTCAAGTTAATGGATTAATCACTTTTCTATGTATGGGAAGATGCAAGAGTACTGGCTCATTGAAGTTGCTCCTTTGACTATGCTCCTCAGCTATCTAGGGCCAGTATCCTGTTCTTTCCCATCCTGAGTGCCCTCTGGGTGAACCATTGGTAGTGGATGAGTGGTTTCCATCCTGAGTTCCCTCAGGCTCAATTCAGGGAGGAGAAAATGGCTATGGCTTGATGGCTACATCCTTTGTTTGCTGAGAAAGTGGGCAATACTTTTCATCACAAGGCCTAGGAGAGACAGATGTTATAGAGCCTAGGAGAAGGGTGGACCTCATACAGGGAAGAAAATGTGTTTGCAGAAACTGGCCTAAATTTGTGGCCTTCTAGCACCAAAACCCTGAAAGACCAATGGGAAAGGTGGAAAGTGGGTAAAATGTAGTTTTTATTGTTGGTCCTGTTAGGTAGGTAGAACAGGGAAAAGGAGTCCAAAATGGTGGTGGCTACAGACAAGGAAGGGAAAAGCTTGGGAAAATGAAACAAAAGAAGGTCTGAGGACTGAAGTGAGGACCTCAGGTAAAACAAACAACACTCCTGGCTGGCCCAATTTACATAGGACAGGCCCAAGGAGAGATAAACATATAAATAGAGAAGCCAGGGCCAGCTCTCACTCTCTCCCATGCTCTGGGGCGCTCTTCTCATATCTTTAGATCGACGTGCCCTCATGCCTCGAAGATGGATTTTCCTGCTATCTTCTAAATAAAATAGAGCTGTAACACTGAGCTCTAATACTGATTTGTTTAAGAGGTATAACACGGTTCGTTTGAGACCTGAGAGCTATAACATGGTCTATCCAAGACCTGGGAGCTGTGACTCGCCGAGGGGGCTTTAATGTCCGTCACTCCAAATCATTGTTGTGATGAGACAAAGAATTGAGGAACATACACTTGCGTGACATCTATGGTGCCGTGACTCGGATATAACCTGGCTAAAACAATCTCCGTGTGGAAGAGGCCAAGCACAGCCGGAGCCCAACTCAGCGAAGCTCCCATGGTAGAGGCGGAACGTGAAGAAAATCCAGGGCAGGGAAAGGCCTATCATGCTGGAAACCAGGACAGAGGAAAGCCCATGCGGCCCAGTCTCAGATCCCAGAAGACCTCCAGTTAAGGTAAGAGATCCTCACTCCTCTGGCTGGAGGGACATGCCTAACGAAATCTTAATTCCTTTACAATCTCTCGTTTCTTGTTTCCTCGAACCTCCCATGAACAGGCGGGTGGCAGGGGGCACAATTGAGGGACTCTGGAGAGGCTACTCCTCAGCATGTCCCAAAGGCACTGTCTACTGAATCCTAGTAGATGTTACACAAGCCGGTGGGGGTTCTTCTGTCCTTTCTCTTTTCTGTGCCAAGGATCAGACCAAAGAAACTGTGAGCACCGGTCAGATATTTAACAAATTTTCTGGCGGGCTATGAAGGGGATTCCTTAGCACTTTTTCCCCACTGCTTTTTCCTCCTGTCCTTCAGCTCTCTCCTGGGACTCAAGCCCAGCCAAAACTAATAAAGTTCAGGCTCTGAGGTCACATTACAAAAATTCATTGAGAGTCAAAGTGATAGATAAGAAGTAGACTTGTTAAGATTCAGAGAAAAGCACTGTACTCTACAGAGTACTGGTTATTGAATGTGGCCTGGCTAGGTTTTGCAAGAGGGGTGAATTCATATGCTAATGAGTGGGAGGATCATCCCAGCCACTGGGGAACCACTCACTCCTCCATCTCTTTCACAGTGGCTTGGAGCTATCCTGCCACCTCTGGGTGTGTCTGTTGGCTTATAGATTTGAGATTAAGTTTTACTTGAATTTGACTTGTCATCTTAGACTCAATTGATTTTAACTGGTTTACATTATACCCTTGTGCTATGTCATTCTTTCAAAGGTTGTGCTCTGCCCCCTTCCCTCCTGTTTCATGCTCTTTTCCTGAGCCCCATCCAGACCCACAAGATTGCCTCTACAATCTTCTGGAAAGACAACCAGAAAATATCTGGCCTTGGGAGGGAAATAATCTATAATATCCAATCCCCTAATCCTACCTACTACTGGTCACACTGGAGATCTTGGGGATGCCCAAGCTCCAGTCCGGGGATCCCAGGTCATCACGCCTTGACCTGCCTAGGGATCTGGTCCTCGAAAGGTTGTCACTCCTCAACCTGCTCAGGGATCCGCCAGTCCCAGGGGTCCCAGGAGGTCATCACGCCTCGACCTGCCCAGGGACCCAGTTCTCAGGAGGCCGTCATGCCTTGGCCTTGCCAGGGGATTCCATCTCTAGGAGGCTGTCAAGCCTCAGCCTGCCTAGGGATCTGCACCCTGACCCGGGGATGCCTGGCTCTCAGGTTGCAACAGTACTAGATAGGATGAGCTTATATCATGTCTATTCCTGTCCACGGTGGGCAAACTAGCAATGAGTTACAAACCACTTAATTCTACCCAGCACTGGTCACGCTGGAGACCTTGGGGACGCCCAAGCTCCAGTCCAGGTGTCCCAGGAGGTCATCATGCCTCGACCTGCCCAGGGACCCAATTATTGGGAGGCCATCATGCCTTGGCCTGCCTGGAGATCTTCACCCTGACCTGGGGACGCCTGGCTCTCAGGTTGTAACAGTTCTGGGTAAAATAAGCTTCAAAAAGACTCACCCCTAAGGAAGTCCACCCATAAAAATCGAAAGAGGTCTTTTCTTTTCTCCCTGTCATGACTGTCTTTCAGATGGGAGATGACCAATCCACTTCCCGGCAGACGCCTTTGAGATGCATCCTTGATAACTGGAAGCTGTTCGACCCTCTAGCTCTAAGGAAAAGTCACTTGAAGTTCTTTTGTGCCACTGCATGGCCACAGTATCCACTAGGGGACGAGGAATGCTGGCCCAAGGATGGGACTTTAAATTACAATACCATCCTCCAATTAGAATTATTCTGTAAAAGACAAGGGAAATGGACAGAGATCCCCTATGTCCAGATTTTCTTCTGACTAAGAGATATAAAGAAACTCTGTCTTAAGTATGGGATTGTTGTACACCCTAAAAGTGAGCCCATTAGGCAAATGGTGTTAGGCACAGGCAACCAAAAAAAGGAACCCCCTCATGAAAGCTCACCTCCCACAGCTCCCGAGTCACCTGGTGCTCCTTCCTTATATCCAAACGTGCCCCCATACTCGGGAGCATCTTCTCCACAAAAGCCAGCATGAGTATGTCCGTTAGTTGAAACTGGAGGAGAATTCAGACCAACCTGGGTCCATAAGCCCTTCTCCCTCTTAGAACTAAGACAGATCAAACAAGACCTGGGAAGCTATACAGATGACCCAGGCAAATATATAGATACATCCCAACATATTACCTTGGCCTTTGATTTGACGTAGAAAGACATCATGGTCATATTTAGTCAAACTTTATTTGACCCTGAACATACTAGGGTCTTAAAGGAGGCCTGGAGGTATGCAACAGGGCTTCACATGTCCAGTGATAGATACCCAGTAGGGGAAACTGCAGTCCCCTTCTCTGATCTTAATTGGAATTATAATGACTCTGAGCACATCTGGGAAAGAGATCATTTTCTAATCTGTGTGAAGGCAGGACTGAAAGCAGCCCAGCAAAAAGTAATTAGCTATGCCCGGGTCTCAGCAATAACTCAGGAGCCCAATGAGAAACCCGTTGCCTTTCTGAAAAGGCTAAAAGAGGCCCTCCAAAAGTTTACCAATCTGGACTTAGACTCTTACGATGGACAAGTAATTTTAAAGGACAAATTCCTGTTCCAATGTGCATCAGATATCAGAATTAAGTTACAACAGCTGCAACAGCAGGACCCTGCTGCCTCTTTAGATGAGATGGTCCAGACAGCCACCAATACCTTTTATAACAGAGAACAGGAGAAGGAGGCCAAGGCCCAGGAGAAGGAGAAAAAGAAAGAGACAACGCATGCCCAGATGCTGGCTGCCCTCTAGAAAAGCCCTATGGCAAACCCCGAGTCCTTGAAGGACAAGGCATGAGACAAATGCCTGATCTGTAGACAGGTGGGGCATTGGGCAAAAGAGTGTCCAAACCGTGACAAGTCTCCTAGAACAGCTTGCCAAAAATGCCATCAACTGGGACATTGGGCGGCACTCTGCCCTCGGGACCCAAGAGCCTCAAGGTCAAGTGCCAAGCCTACCCTCACGATGGTTCAAGAGGACTGAAGCAGCCCGCTCCAGCCAGCCCACCTGTCACAGATAACCATCATGAGGTTGGAGCCAAGGGTGCAACTGGATGTGGCAGGTAGGTCTGAGAATTTTTTGGTTGACACAGGAGCTACCTACTCTGTCTTGATTTCCTACTCTGGACCCTTCTCCTCCCAAACCTGTACCATTTTGGGTGTTACAGGAAAAGCAACTGCTGAAAGATTCACCTGAGCACTTCTTTGTTGCTGGGATGGACAAATATTTTCCCACCAGTTTCTAGTGGTCTCTGAGTATTCTACTTCCTTATTGGGAAGAGATATACTCACTGAACTGGGAGCCACCCTTGTGATGGGAAGTTTTTCAGCCCCTAGAGCCTTGCAGCTCCTGGTTACTACTGAAGAACCCATTGCACCTTCAATAGAGAAGGACCAAAAACTATGAGAAGACAAAATTAACCCCAGGTATGGGACCAGGGGATTCCTGGACGAGCCCACCAAGCTAAACCAGTCATAATTGTCCTCCGAGATCCCACTCGGCTTCCTAACCGGAAACAATAACCTCTCAAAAGAGAGGCTTGAGAGGGGCTATGGCCTTTAATAAATAAATTCCTTGCTTGTGGGCTATTGGTCCCCACCAGTTCACCATGTAACACCCCAATCCTCTCAGTAAAGAAAAAAGATGGAACCTGGTGCATGGTTCAAGATCTCCAGATCATAAATGAAGCTGTAGTCCCCCTCCATCCCACAGTACCCAACCCTTATGTAATCTTGGGAGAAATCCCACCCAGTGCCAAATGGTTTACAGTCTTGGATCTCAAAGATGCATTTTTTTGCATACCACTGGCTAAAGTATCCCAATATATTTTTGCCATTGAGTGGGAGGCCCCAGGAGAAAAACACCAACAGATGACTTGGACAGTATTACCTCAGGGGTTCAGGGATAGCCCCCACCTATTTGGACAAGCCCTTAGCTGGGATCTCCTAGATCTGGACCTGGGACCTAATGGGAAAATATTGCAATATGTAGATGACCTACTAATCTGCTCTCCAGATGAGAAAAGTGCTCAACGACATGCAATACAGTTTCTAAACTTCTTGGCAGAAAGAGGATAAAAGGTGTCCCATGCTAAGGCACAGATGATCGAGACAAAAGTTACTTACCTGGGAGTTCAGATTACACACGGGTCCAGGAGGCTGTCCTCTGATTGGGTACAAGGAATCCTTCAGTTGCCCTCCCCCACAACTCGAAAACAATTGCGAGCTTTCCTGGGGCTAACTGGATATTGTAGAATCTGGATAACCAACTATGGTCTAATTGCCCAGCCCTTATATGAAAACTTAAAGGAATGAGATGATTCAATCCCACTGAGGGGAACTCCTCAAAAGAAGGCAGAGGCTACACTAAAACAGGCCTTAACTCAGGCACCTGTTTTGAGGTTGCCAGACCCAGAAAAAGCATTGCAACTTTATGTCCATGAAAGAGAGGGAATAGCCTTGGGAGTGTTAACTCAAAGGTTGGGATTTGAGCCCCAGCCTGTAGCTTACTTATCCAAAAAGCTCGAACCAACTACCCGAGGTTGGCCCCCCTGCCTTCGAAATCTTGCAGCTCGATAAATGTAAGCAGGAAGAGGAAAAAAGATGGTGGAGGAATAGGACGGGGAGAATACTTTCTCCCTCACTACTTCATCAAAAGAACATTTCAACGCTGAGTAAATTCCACAAAACAACTTCTGATTGCTGGCAGAGGACATCAGGCATCCAGCAAAGCAGATCATTGGCTTCAAAAACAGGTAAGAATAAATATAAAAGATGAAAAAAGAGACAAAGGAGGTAGGGAGGGAGCCCCGTCCCGGGAAGGGAATCCCATCCCAGGAAGAGATCTTAAAAAGAGAGGTTTCCAAACATCAGGAAACATTCGCACAGCCGTGTCTGTGGCAAGCCCCTGAAGCACAGAGGGCAACATAACAGGAAGGAAAAATAAATAAATAATTAAAACCAATAGATTATGAGTTCAACAGTAAAACCCCCAGCGGATAAGCAGCGCAAACGCCTGCATCCGACAGTAGCAAGTGGGGGCTGGGCAGGGAGGAGCGCGAGGCACCAGCGACAGTGCTTTCTAAGAATTGGGCCACGGGAGATGTAGGGTGCAGGGCTTTTCTCGGGAATCGGGTCGTGGCATGCCTGGAATTGGGTCCGCACGTGGCTAGAATAAACTATCTTGGACTAGCAAACCAGACTATGGGATAGCTAACACACGAAATGCTAGAACATAAGACACCGACAGGCCCGCACACAGAACAAAGGATGGATTGGAAATAGCCGGTTGCAGACCATCCCCCTCCAGTGACAGGCAGACAGAGCCTTAAGTGCTGGAAGGGGGCAATCACAGCTCAAGAGAGACATTACCTACCAAATTGCAAGCAAGTTTCTTTGCTAATTAAGACTTCTGGGGGGCTCTGGACAGTCATCATCTGCCTGAAAAGGAGCCCCAGTGGTACTCCCAGAAAATTGAGCAGCACGGAAAGGCCAGAAATCGCAGCAATTGTGCTCACCAAACTCCCTAGCTACTCAGAACTGGGAAGGGCACAAAGCGCAGGCTCAACCAAATCTGCGCTGCGGAGGGCTTCCTGAGCACCGAGCCTGAGTGGCTTAGACCGGGGAGGTGCATGAAGCCTAGGGCAGGCCTCAGAAGGTTATCTACGAGCAGGGGCAAGCCCAGTGCAGAGTCCATCACCACCTTCCCTGTGTCAAGATGGAAATCAGACACGGAAGAGACCAGCAAACAGAGGAAGTCAAACAGAGGGAACTGCTGCCTTGGTAGCGACCCCACACAGCCCACAATGCAAGAGAAAGTGCCAGATATACCTTTACTACTTTTATGATCAAATTTATTATTTTGGGGGGGGTTAATGTGGAAGCGTGATTTTGATTTTATTTTTTTTTAAGAATTTTTTTTTGGAAAAAAAAATTTTTTTTCTTCTTTTCTTTTTCATCTTTTTTTCTAAACTTTCTTAAATTTTTAAGTCCTCTATATCTCTATTTATT
>SJYD01056103.1:5984-26872 GCA_006408635.1 Nanger granti | reverse complement strand
CAGAAGCTTTTAAGTTTAATTAGGTCCTATTTGTTTCTTTTTGCTTTTATTTCCAATAATCTGGGAGGTGGGTCATAGAGGATCCTGCTGTGATGTATGTCAGAGAGTGTTTTGCCTGTATTATCCTCTAGGAGTTTTATAGTTTCTGGTTTTCTGTTTAGATCTTTAATCCATTTTGAGTTTATTTTTGTGTATGGTGTTAGAAAGTGATCTAGTTTCATTCTGTTACAAGTGGTGACTAGTTTTCCCAGCACCACTTGTTAAAGAGATTATTTTTAATCCATTGTATATTCTTGCCTCCTTTCTCAAAGATAAGGTGTCCATAGGTGTGTGGATTTATCTCTGGGCTTTCTATTTTTTCCATTGATCTATATTTCTGTCTTTGTGCCAGTACCATACGATCTGGTGACTGTGCCTTTGTAGTAGAGCCTAAAGTCAGGCAGGTTGATTCCTCCAGTTCCATTCTTCTTCCTCAAGATTGCTTTGGCTATTCGAGGTTTTTTGTATTTCCATACAAATTGTGAAATTGTTTGTTCTAGTTCTACATTACATCTTCTTAAAAATTTATTTATTTTTTAATTGTAGGATAATTGCATTACCAAATTTTGTTTTCTGTCAAACGGCAACTACATTATATCTTGTATGCATTTCATTTGCAACATTTTTCAGCAATATTGTGTCTGACCCTAATCAATAAATACACAAAGCACTCATTTTTATTATATTTTGGTGCCATTAAACTAGGTAATTAAGAATAGTGCCTGGCTAGAGATTAGCCTTCCGTGGTGGCTCAGTGGTAAAGAATTTACCTGCTAATGCAGAAGATGCAGGCTTGATACCTGAGTCAGGAAGATCCCATGGAGAAGGAAATGGCAACCCATCACAAAGCACTCATTTTTATTATATTTTGGTGCCATTAAACTAGGTAATTAAGAATAGTGCCTGGCTAGAGATTAGCCTTCCGTGGTGGCTCAGTGGTAAAGAATTTACCTGCTAATGCAGAAGATGCAGGCTTGATACCTGAGTCAGGAAGATCCCATGGAGAAGGAAATGGCAACCCACTCCACTATTTTTGCCTGGGAAATCCCGCCTGGAAAATCCCATGGATGGAGGAGCCTGGTAGGCTGCAGTCCATGGGGTTGCTAAGAGACTGGGCGACTTCACTTTTACTTTTCACTTTCATGCATTGGATAAGGAAATGGCAGCCCACTCCAGTATTCTTCCCTGGAGAATCCCAGGGACAGAGGAGCCTAGTGGGCTGCCGTCTATGGTGTCGCACAGAGTCAGACATGACTGAAGTGACGCAGCAGCAGCAACAGCAGAGATTAGCCTTCCTTGGTGACTGAGTGGTAAAAAATTCACCTGCTAATGCAGAAAATGCAGGTTTGATCCCTGAGTCAGGGAGATCCCATAGAAGGAAGTGGCAACCCACTCCACTTTTCTTGCTTAGGAAATCCCATGTACAGAGGAGTCCAGTGCACTAAAGTCCACACTGTCGCAAAGAGGCAAACACCATTGAGCTACTGTACAACAACAACGTAGGTGGGGGTTGCATTGTTTATTGGCTGTTAGAAAACTGGTGAATATTTTACATGTTAATTTATGTGTCATTTAAAATGATGGTCTTTTAGCATGCATTCTGCAATACAGCTGACACATACTACTTGTAAACATTGAAAATGGCTTTTCTTTTTGGGTACATAGTTCTATAGCATATTTAGAAAACTACATTGTTTCAAAAAATTGTTTTTGTTACCTTTATTTTCTCATTTCTTTTCAATTGTAAACAACCAATTATGAATAGTTAATTATTAATTGAGTAAGCTTGGTTTTAGATTATTTACTGTTACAATATATAATGCATTTTTAGAATGTATTTATGTACAGTAAATTTGCAGAATACAATGATAGTGTAATATTTTTCCTTGCAATTTGAGACAACTGTTGATTGATACGTTCCTAACGGTCCTGGTAGAAAAACACTCTGTTTTTGAGAGCTGGCATAAGATTGTCCAATGTGAGTGTATTTGGCATATGGTTTTTAAAACTAGGCTACCATAATGGTGAATTTATATTATGCTTTCATAAGTTAAGAATTCTGTTCCTTTAGTGTTTCTAAACACTTAAGGTCATCATGGTGGTGTTTCATAACTTGATGTAACTATTACTTTTGGTGTAATATATATTCAACATGAAACATTTATTTTTGAATTATTGTGAGCAGGATACCTATGATTCTTTTTATCTTGTAGATATCTCTCCTACACATGTGATCAAGCATTTACAACCCAAAGCAAACAGTGATGAACGAGAAACATTCCAAACATTGATGCTGGGAAGACCTGAAAGCTGTGAAATCAAACATGTTCATCTTTGGGAAAGTCAGGAAAATATGTGTGACTTTCAGTGTCAGGGGAGAGATGACAAAAGAAATTACAAAGGCACACCTGTAAGCCTTAATGGAAATGTGCCTGAAGGAAGAGATTCGCATGATAGAAAGGATGCAGACATCAAGCCCTTTGCAAAGAGGTTTGGATTTAACTTTCAGGATAAACTGCAGATATTTCAAATTGGCGGGATAATTTCTGAATATAATGAAGTTAAGAGTTCTGTCAACAACAGTTTTGCTTTTTCACCAGTTCAAATAATTCCTCCTTGTGTCAAAACCAGTGTTTCTGATATATATGGGAATGATTTTATGAATCCTTCAGAAATAACACAAGAACTCAAAGCACACAGGGAAAAACCTTACAAATGTGATGAGTGTGGCAAGGCCTTTACTCACAGCTCAGACCTCAAGAGACATAAGAAAATTCATACAGGAAAGAAATTATTTAAATGTGATATATGTGACAAAGTCTTCAGCCAAAATTCAAACCTTGCTGGTCATCAGAGGGTTCATACTGGAGAGAAACCTTACAAATGTGATGAGTGTGGCAAGGCCTTTCGTGTAAAGTCAACCCTTTTAAGTCATCAGACAGTTCATACTGGAGAGAAACCTTACAAATGTGATGAGTGTGGCAAGGCCTTTCGTGTAAAGTCAACCCTTTTAAGTCATCAGACAGTTCATACTGGAGAGAAACCTTACAAATGTGATGAGTGTGGCAAGGCCTTTCGTGTAAAGTCAACCCTTTTAAGTCATCAGACAGTTCATACTGGAGAGAAACCTTACAAATGTGATGAGTGTGGCAAGGCCTTTTGTGCAAAGTCAACCCTTTTAAGGCATCAGACAGTTCATACTGGAAAGAAACCTTACAAATGTGATGAGTGTGGCACGGCGTTTCGTGTAAAGTCAAGGCTTTTAAGGCATCAGACAGTTCATACTGGAGAGAAATCTTACAAATGTGATGAGTATGGCAAGGCTTTTCGTCTAAAGTTAACCCTTTTAAGGCTTCAGACAGTTAATACTGGAGAGAAATGTTACAAATATGATGAGTATGGCGAGAACTTTCATGTAAAGTCAACCTTTTTAAGTTATCAGACAGTTCATACTGGAGAGAAACCTTACAAATGTGATGTGTATCACAAGGCTTTTCATGTAAAGTCAAGGCTTTTAAGACGTCAGAGAGTTCATACTGGAGAGAAACCTTACAACTGTGATGAGTGTGGCAAGGCCTTTCGTGTAAAATCAAGCCTTTTAAGTCATCAGACAGTTCACACTGGAGAGAAACCTTACAAATGTGATGAGTGTGGCACGGCGTTTCGTGTAAAGTCAAGGCTTTTAAGACATCAGACAGTTCATACTGGAGAGAAACCTTACAAATGTGATGAGTGTGGCACGGCCTTTCGTGTAAAGTCAAACCTTTTAAGTCATCAGACAGTTCATACTGGAGAGAAACCTTACAAATGTGATGAGTGTGGCAAGGCCTTTCGTGTAAAGTCAAACCTTTTAAGTCATCAGACGGTTCATACTGGAGAAAAACCTTACATATGTGATAAGTGTGGCAGGGCCTTTCGTCTAAAGTCAACCCATTTAAGGCATCAGACAGTTCATACTGGAGAGAAACCTTACAAATGTAATGAGTGTCACAAGGCCTTTCATGAAAGTCAAACCTTTTAAGTCATCAGACAGTTCATACTGGAGAGAAACCTTACAAATGTGATGAGTGTGGCAGGGCCTTTCATCTAAAGTCAACCCATTTAAGGCATCAGACAGTTCATACTGGAGAGAAACCTTACAAATTTGATGAGTATTGCAAGGCCTTTCATGTAAAATCAATTCTTTTAAGGCATCAGACGGTTCATACTGGAGAGAAACCTTGTGATGAGTGTGGCAAGGGCTTCACTGACAGCTCATACCTCAGGAGACATTGAAAGTTCATACAGGAAAGGAATTATTTAAATGTGATATATGTGACAAATTGGAGAAGGCAATGGCACCCCACTCCAGTACGCTTGCCTGGCAAATCCCATGGACGGAGGAGCCTGGTAGGCTGCTGTTCATAGGGTCTCGAAGAGTCGGACATGACTGAGCTACTTCACTTTCACTTTTCACTTTCAAGCACTGGAAAAATAAATCGCAACCCACTCCAGTGTTCTTGCCTGGAGAATGCCAGGGAAGGGGGAGCCTTGTTGGCTGCTGTCTATGGGGTCACACAGATTCGGGCACAACTGAAATGACTTAGCAGTAGCAGCAGCATGCGACAAAGTCTTTGGCCAAAATTCAAAGCTTGCTCATCATCAGAAGAATCATACTGGAAAGAAACCTTACAAATGTGATGAGTGTGGCAAGGCCTTTCATGAAAAGTCAACCCTGTTAAGTCATCAGACAATTCATACTGGAGAGAAACCTTTCAAATGTGGTGAGTGTGGCAAGACCTTTCATCTAAAGTCAACCCTTTTAAGGCATCAGACAGTTCATACTGGAGAGAAATCTTACAAATGTGATGAGTGTGGAAGGCCTTTCGTCTAAAGTTAACCCTTTTAAGGATTGAGACAGTTCATACTGGAGAGAAATATGATGAGTATGGCGAAAGCTTTCATGTAAAGTCAACCCTTTTAAGTCATCAGACAGTTCATACTGGAGAGAGACCTTTCAGATGTAATGAGTGTGGCAAGTTCTTCAGTCAAAATTCACACCTTAAAAAACATTGGAGAATACATATAGAAAAATGATTCGAGTGTGGAAAATTTTTTACTCAGGTTTCAGCACTCAGTAATCATCAGAAAATCCATACATGAGAGAAACTCATGTGAATGTGGTATATGGTAGAAATCTTCAAAGTTCAAAATTCACACCGTACTGTTGCTCAGAGAATTCATCCTACTGAGAAACTATACAAATATCATGAGTGTGGCAACATCTTAGGCTTCATGAGAAAACTCATACTTGGTTGAAGCCAGATATATATGTATTTATTAGTCAGGTCTTTAGAACATGAATTCATTCTAGAAAGATTCCTCACCAATTTCACAAATGTTTAAAAAAAATAAATAACCCTATCCTCACACCTCACCAGTAGTATCAGAGTATTTATCCTGCAGAAAACACTCAGCAATGTAATGTGTGTGGCAAGGATCTTACCCCAAAGTCACAAAATAGGAACGTAGTGAAACCGTACTTCCCAGACTCAGTGGTTGTGGCAAATTCTTTACCTTTTTCATTATATTTATTCTCTGATGACTTTAGTTCAGGTACTCAGCAACTGCAGTAAGTCCATATTTGAAGAGAAGCTATAGAGATCTTTTCATATAAAAGAAACCCGAATTCTACCTCAGCAATGATGATTCTTTGGGACAGTAATCTGCCATCTTTTTGGTCTCCTGGCTTTCTGAATAAAGTCGCTATTCCTTGCCCAACAAGTAGTCTCTCAGTTTATTGGCCTGTTGTGTGATGAGCTCTAAGAGCTTGGCTTTGGTAATACATTGATCAAATGCATTTGCTACATGTGTTTCACGATGATCTCTGGGAAGGAATCAGTGAGATGAAGGGACCAACTTCATTAGATACAATTAATTCACATCCATGTTTCCTAGAAAAACACACAGCCTGAATTACAAAATTCAACAGTGTGTGTGAATTAGCAACAGGGAGGGGAGAAAATAATGTAAAAGTAGGACGTGACTCATCACGTCAGTAGGATCAGGAAGCCCTTCCGTACATAGTCCAACCTGTTATAAAACATAATGTTCTACCAACTGACCTTAAACAGAGTAGGCAAGATGTTAAAAGGCCTGGGCTTTTCATAGGAGGAAAGGGAGAGTTACCAGGGACTGATGGTATGCTAGGAACAATGCATAGGAATAGGGTCATGCTCTCCATTGGATAGAAATAACTGTTGTATGATTAGAGTTACTCTTATTTGTGGAAATTGAAGACAGAGCTGTCATGGTGTTTGTAGACCAGGACCTGAGGAATGGAGTCGACGAGAAGAAGGAAGCAGGGGACCCAAGTCTCGAGTGAAACAAGGGTGCTTCATTTGCCAAAACGCACGTTTATACATCTTTATTCAAGGCAGCTTTAGGCAGTAAAAACATTGAGTAAAAACAAAGCCTTTTGTAGACCAGGACCTGAGGAATGGAGTCGACGAGAAGAAGGAAGCAGGGGACCCAAGTCTCGAGTGAAACAAGGGTGCTTCATTTGCCAAAACGCACGTTTATACATCTTTATTCAAGGCAGCTTTAGGCAGTAAAAACATTGAGTAAAAACAAAGCCAAGCAAATAACAGTCTTGAAAGGGCCAGAAAGCATTCCATATCCTGAGGAAGAGGGACATAAATGAACAGATTACCTTCAAGTAAAAGAACACTGAAGGGAGTCACTGAGTGGATTCCAAGCAGATGCTCTTTCTCATGATCTCAGTCCTGAGAACGGTGTGCATATCTGCTTGTTCCTGTTTTCCATGAACTGATAAAGAATAGAGTCCTTGAGTATTGGCACACAAAAGAAGAAAATATCATGTTGGCTCCTTTAAAGTTGAATGTCCCCTAACAGTTCCCCCTTTTTTCTTTTTCATAATTGGGGATGACTGTAGATACTTGTGTGAAAAAGGCCCTGAGCAAGTGAGTTTGTTTAGTTTGAACAATTTTAGTTGAAAGGCATCAGTATGTTACAATCATAATCACCAGGATAATTATCAGCATTATAGTTCCAGATCCAATACTATGTGTAATGCCTTAAAACCATCTTTGAGGGTCTAGCCCAGATAATTGATCAGCTAGCTGATCAGCTAAGGTTTCTGAGAAGGGTTCAAGGATTTCCTTTTGCAACAATTGTACATTTAAGGAAGCACTATTATGCATATCTTGCAAATGAAATTTGATTTTTTCCCAATTGTAAGCACTATGGTTGAACCGAAGAGGACTGACACAAAATTGAGTAGAATTCCAATCACAGTTTAATAATACTTGTTTTTGTAAATCTATTAATTTATCTCCAATCTATTGGATGGCTGGTTTTTAATTCCTGAATTTTATCTTGAACTTTTTCATGTTTCTGAACCTGAGTGACCCATATAGTATGAGCATCTTTAGTCCAATTTTGAATAAAGTTTTGTAATTGAATTGAAGTTTGTGAAGCAGTGTCTGTGACATTAGCAGTGGTGCAAATGGCTATTAACCCCAAAATGCCAAGAAGCAAGCATCTAATTAATCGCTTAGATCATCAGAGTAATTTAGTAACTGGGAGGTAAAGCTTGCCATGAGATCCTCTTTCCAGGGTCGTTGGAGATCTGCTGGTAACCATAGACTCCACTGAGATCGAAGAATCAAAAGGGATTCATGTTTTTAGAGAAATAGAGGAATTAAGACAAGTATACAATTTGCAATCTATACAAGTCATAGAATTTAAAGTCTTACTAAATTGTAAGTTTACTATGGTGATAATGGAAGGGGAACACAAGCTTGTATAAAATATGAATGATTATAATGGAAGGAGTAGTTACTATGACTATGACTGGTCCCTGTGAAATATCCAGTCCAGGTTCCAAGTTTTCAGTATTGGTAGCAAGTTTCCAGATGTCCCATTGTTCAGGCCCAATTTGTTTATTGAGGACAATTTGAGGACGAGGGGGTGCCATTCCACCATGAAGCCAGCCAAGGAGTCCTTTGTCATGGAAGTGTTCCATTGAACTGTCGGCAATCTTCCATGTTACTTCAGTAACATAATCACATATAATACTGTTAATATCATCTGAGCAGTTTGAAAACCACATACCATAGGGTCCCCAATCAAGAATGCTGTAATTGATACAAACATGAATTTCCATGATTTAGCTTGACATCTATCTCAATAAACAGGAGTATATTTAAAATCCTTATAAGTAAACCCCTTACATTCCAACATTTGTCCTTGTCCTACCTAGAGTTTTGGTAGTACTGCCATGGTTCTCATAAAAGGACATGGCAGTAAACAGTCTAAACAATGTGTGGAAGTTCTTTTGGTGGGCAGGATGAAAGCTTACGTTTGTCGATTAACATTAATACATAATTTTGCTTGGCCAATGCATAAAGGAAGGATTTTATAGCCTAGAGGAATGTTAATCTTCCTTCGTCCTCAGGATGAGAGGGCCCTCCAAGCTCCAAGGAGGAGGCATATGTACTGAGTCATTAGTGGGTACAATGGGTCCTATATCTGTCCATTCGACAACCTGCAGTAAAGGGGGGTTAGGTAATAAGCCCAATAAGTGTGATTAATCCAGTAAGCCTGAGCAGGGGAAGCAAAAGCAAGCATTGCCACAAAACTATTTTTAGGATTCCGAGGCATTCCCTGTTGAGAAACCAGATTTTCATCTTGATTAGTAAGGGTTTTTATCTGTACCCAAGATGGGAAATCATAAGGTCGATGACCTCAAGTGCAGTGTTTCTTGGAAAGATTCAAGTAGCCATGGCTTGTACTGGAAACTCTTCCTCCTGGGGATTTTGCTGTTTCTTCTCTATCTTGAATGCTGGTGGCTCCCCTGGGGCGGATCTTCCGAAGACAGAGCAAACTGATTTTATTGGTTCCATCTGGAGAAATACAAGCGTACCCCTTTCCCTGTAATATTAATTTTTCAAATTTCCATTGTTTAGTCAACCCGTCTTGATACCAAATGGGCAGAGGAAGGGAGGTATTTGTCCCCAAGATGGGAAATCATAAGGTCGATGACCTCAAGTGCAGTGTTTCTTGGAAAGTTTCAAGTAGCATTGGCTTGCACTGGAAACTCTTCCTCTTGGGGATTTTGCTGTTTCTTCTCTATCTTGAATGCTGGTGGCTCCCCTGGGGCGGATCTTCTGAAAAGGGAGCAAATTCATTTCGTAGGGTCCATCTGGAGAAATACAAGCATACTCCTTTTCCTGTAATATTAATTTTTCAGATTTCCGTTGTTTAGTCAACCTGTCTTGATGTAAATGGGCAGAGGAAGGGAGGTATCCTTCAATGTCTCAAAATGTTTTTCTGCTTTGTCAAAGTATCCCCTTGTTGCAAGGTTAAAATTTTTAAGCAAATAAAGCTGTATTAACAATAGTTATAGGATTAAAGAGTATACTCCATTGGAATTGGTTGGAGTTTTTTAATGGACCGAAACCTGGTGGTCTAGAGTGGATGATAAGAAAGAAAGAGAGAAAGAAAGAAAAAGACACGCGCACCCAAGCTCTGATGGAGCAAAGGTGCTTTCTGTGAGTGTATATAGGCTGTTGTACAAGAAATTTTTGATAAAAAATCAGAAAACCAGCAACCATTACCGAAGGAACAAGGGATTAATAATGGTCACAAGGTCAGGAGACAATCCATATCTCAAGAAAGAGGATCGAGACTGAGCAGTTTTGTCGTAAGGAGAACGTTTACTGAAGGCGTTTGAAGCCTGTCTCATCCTATGACCACAATCCTGGAAGCGGTGGTCAGGAGACAATCCATATCTCAAGAAAGAGGATCGAGACTAAGCAGTTTTGTCGTAAGGAGAATGTTTATTGAAGGTGTTTCAAGCCTGTCTCATCCTATGACCACAATCCTGGAGGCAGCGTGCTGTTCCACTGATTTCTGACAACAGAAACTGATAAGTAACAGAGGATTTATGACGAACAACACGTTGGAATCCTCCTGTTAAACATTCCCTGACAATTCCCACTTATTTATAATATTTGTAAAAAGCGTTCTGATTGTTTGAGTTTGTTTAGTTCGAACAATTTTGCATGAAGGCAATNCCACTGATTTCTGACAACAGAAACTGATAAGTAACAGAGGATTTATGACGAACAACACGTTGGAATCCTCCTGTTAAACATTCCCTGACAATTCCCACTTATTTATAATATTTGTAAAAAGCGTTCTGATTGTTTGAGTTTGTTTAGTTCGAACAATTTTGCATGAAGGCAATGGTGAATGACAAATATAATTGTCAAGACAATCACCAAAGTTACAGTTCCAGACCCAGTGCTGTGAGTAATGCTTTGAAACCATCCACGTGGGTCTAACCCAGATAATTGATCAGCTAGTTTTTCAGCTAAAGTTTTCAAATTAGTGAAAGACGGCAGATTTTTAGAAAAACATTTCAAAGATTTCTTTTTGTAATAATTATACTTTCAGAGAGGCATTGTCATGCATGTTTTGTAAATGAAATTTGATTTGTTCCCAGTTCTAGGTACTATTATTGAATTGAATAGGTGTAACACAAAATTGAGTAGAATTCCAATCACATTTTAGCATCACCTGTTTTTGTACATCTATTAATTGATCTCCAACCCAGTTGATGACTGTTTTTAGTTCCTGTATTTCATCTTGAATATCCTCATCTATCTGGGCTTGAGTGGCCCACATAGTATGAGCATCTTTATTCCAATTTTGGATAAAATTATGTGTTTGAATTGAGGTTTTTAAAGCAATGCCAGTGACAGCAGCAGTGGTGCAGATAGCTGTTAATCCCCAAATGCCAAGAATCAGCCATCCAGTGAATCATCTAGATCACTGGAGCAGTTTAGTAAGTAACTGGGAAGCAAGTCCACCTATGGGGCCTTCTTCCCAGGGCCGCTGGAGATTTATTGGTAACCACAGACTACATCGAGATTGAAAAATCAAAAGGGATTCATTTCTTAAGGAAACAAAAGAGTTAAGACAAGTATATAATTTGCCATTTATACAAGTTACAGAACGTAAAGTCTTATTGAATTGTAAACTTTCTATAGCTAGAACAAAAGGAAGGGGGACACAAGCTTGTAAGACATATGATTGATTATAACGAAAGAAATAGTTTCTGTGACTAGTCCCTTTGAAGTGTCCAGTCCAAGTCCGAAGTTCTTTGGTGCTCGCAGCAAGTTTCCAGGTGTCCCATTGTTCAGGCCCAATCTGGTTATCGAGGACTATTCGAGGATGAGGTGGGTGCCATTCCACCGTCAAGCCACCCAAGAAGCCCTTTGTCATGGTAATGTTGCATTATAGTGATACTAACCTTCTATGCTACTTGAGTAGCATAGTCACACGCAGTGCTGTTAATATCATCTGAGGAGTTAGATAACCACATACCATGAGGTCCCCAATCGACAATTCTATGGTTAGCCACAAACATAAAAAGGCAGCAGCCATTGTCTTAGCTAGCGTTTGCATCTTTTGAGTTTCTGATTCTAGATTGTGAAAAGTCTTCAAATCATAATAGTCCCAGTCTCACGGGTTGGAACGATAGCTCTTTGACATTCCTGATTTGCATTCTCATAAGCGAGTAATTTCTCTCGCTGTTTTTTGGCTTCTTCTCCGATTACAGTACGGGAAATAGCAGTTTCTAATCTAGCTAAAAAACCAGCATGACGTTGATTAGGTCCTTGTAATGTTTTAGTTTAGCTACCTGTAGGCCCTCTTTGAGGAGTAATTGGATCCCAAGCTTCAAGGACCACTGTTTTCCATTGTTCATGCAATAAAGGAGGGCATTGTATTTGAGCTTCTATGTTATCAAATTGTCTGGCGCCAGTTAACATTTCAAAAGTGATTTTGTTTGGGGGAGTGCCAGCTCGAGCATTCTTGTTAGCATGATCTCTGGCTATATCATGAAACCACATTGTCCACTGAAGATATTCTCCTGGTTTAAGGAGAGCCTTTATTAAAGTTTGCCAATCATAGGGAATAAAATTTCCAATAGAAGATGCCACAACATTTAGAAGCTCTTAGTGACAGGCGAATGTGGACCATACATAGTTACAGCCTTTTTCATTTGTTGCATGTTAAAAAAAGATTAATGCCATCATTTTGAAGTATTATGTGCCCTTGAGAATCAGGATTTCTTAAAAGTGGAAAGATGGAGAAACCATCGGCGTCAGAAACTTGTCATAGCAAAGCCTGTAATTCAGAGAGCCTCTGTCGCGGAGGAGAGTGAATAAGTGCTGATTTTTTTCAAATATGAGTCTGTGGCAAGGACTTTTTGTTCAGAAGAGCATAAAAGGTCGTTGCTGAACCACAGAAAGATCCATCCAGTAAAAGTATCCACCCAAACTTGTAAGCAAGAATACCCATTAGCTTTTGGCATATGAGTAAAATCAATTTCCCAGTCTTCTCCAGGATACTTTCTACTTCGTTGTAATCCAGATTTTGCTAGCTTTTCAGTCTTTGGGTTATTTTTCTGACAAATCTCACACCTTTTGATAATGTTCTTTAAAGTTTTCATTACATTTTTACCTTCAAACAAACGAGATGCCATTTGGTAAGTACTCTCTGCACCCAAATGCAAACTCTGGTGTAAACCCTTAAGAATTTTTCATTGAGCATTTTCAGGAATTATTAATCGTCCATCCTCAGACTGTAACCATCCTTTATCCATAATCTTAGTTCCTCTTATATCTTTCTAATTCTTGCTCAGTATATTGTGGTTTTTCCTGTTCTACAGGGCCCATCCAGATAAAGGGTGTCTGTAGTGAAGGGGTTTCTTAAAGTGCCCCTTTTCTGGCTTGACAGTCAGCTGATTACCTTCAGCTGCTTTACTCCCATCCCTGCTGTGCCCTTTGCAATGCATAACAGCTACTTCTTTAGGATAATATATAGCAGTTAAAAGTTTCTCAATCTCTCTGAAACGCTTAATAGGTTCTCATGTTGCTGTTTTAAACTCTCTTTCCATATTGCAGCATGGGCATGTAAAGTCAAAAAGGCATCCTTAGAGTCCATGTAGATATTTACTCGCTGACCTTTGCTAACTCTAGAGCTCTGGTCAGAGCCACAAGCTCTGCTAAATGAGCACTGGTTTCCTGGGGAGATATTTAGCTTCTAAAACCTGTTCAGCAGTCACCACTGTGTAACCTGCTTTATGCTTTCCATCCCAAACAAAGGAACTGCCATCTGTAAATATTTCCATGTCAGGATCGTCTAATGGGGTATCCATTAGATCCTCCCAAGCTGCANGATATTTAGCTTCTAAAACCTGTTCAGCAGTCACCACTGTGTAACCTGCTTTATGCTTTCCATCCCAAACAAAGGAACTGCCATCTGTAAATATTTCCATGTCAGGATCGTCTAATGGGGTATCCATTAGATCCTCCCAAGCTGCATAGTTTAAAGTTAGAAACTGGGAACAATCGTGATCAGGTGTTTCATTTTCCTTCTCAGGAAGGAAAGTGGCAAGATTTAAATGTCCACACACTTTAAGCTTAGTTACTGGTCCTTCTTCTCTGGTGGCTCAGAGGTTAAAGCGTCTGCCTGAAATGTGGGAGACCTGGGTTCGATCCCTGGGTCCGGAAGATCCCCTGGAGAAGGAAATGGCAACCACTCCAGTATTCTTGCCTCTAGAATCCCATGGACGGAGGAGACTGGTAGGCTACAGTCCACGGGGTTGCAAAGAGTCAGACACGACTGCAGGACTTCACTTCACTTCACTGGTCCTTCTAACAACAATGACTGATATTTAAGAAGCCTCCTGTCTGTCATCGAAATGTTAACCTTAGAATTTAAGATTCCACTCACATCATGAGAAGTCAGACAGTAAGATTTCATCACTTAATTATTTTTAAAGCTTCAGGTGTTAATAAAGCCACTGCCCCAATTACTGTTAGGCAGTGGGGCCACCCACGTGAAGTTACATCCAATTCTTTACTTAGATAAGCAACAGGTGGCTGGTGAGGCCCTCAGGGTGTGTCTAAACTCACAAGGCCACACCTTTTCTTTCAGTGACAAACAAATTCTGACCCTGTGGGCAAGCTCAAAGCAGGAGTTTGCAGGAGGGCAGTCTGAAGAACCTTGAAAAAACACCTTAGGATAGTCGTTGTCAGAATCATTAGGTTCTAACAAAGGAGAGACTTCTGGATTTGTGCCTGCTGGCAGAGGAGGAGCTTTTGAAGGAGTTGGGCAAGGCTAGTAGGAAAATTTTGGAATATTTTATGTTCTACTTGGACCTTTTGTAAAGTCTTATCATCTACTTGATATTCATGCAATATGTGTTCCGTCTGTTGTCAAGTATTGGGAGGGCTAGAATTTACCTTGACATGGCAGAATTACAGCTTTAATGGGAGCCCATAGGGGTCAGAAATCAACTGGAATATTTTTTTCCCTGCCTGGTACTTGTTCAACATTTTCTTTGACCCAGTGCCAAATTTGTAAATCAAAACGACCTTTATTAGGGGAAGAAGGATTTCATTTAACCACTGTTTGAAAGCAAGCCTCTATTCATTGGCACAGAACCAAAAGTCCCTGAGCTTTAAATAAATGGTAAAATAAAGTAGAGAAAAGATGCCGCTTTCCAGCCATTTGACCCGTGTCTTAGTACTTACTGATCTCAATAGGTCCCAACCTCAATAGGCCCTGAGTCCCTCTGTCCGAAATGCCATGTATACCAGAGTCCCTGTTCGGACACCACTTTGGGTCCTTAAATGGAACAGAACCTGGTGGTCCGGAGTCAATGATAAGAAAATGGAAGAGAGAAAAAGAAAGAGAAAAAGAAAGAAAGGCACAGAGACGCAAGCTCTGATGGTGCAAAGGTGCTTTAATATTTCTGTGAGTATATATAGACTGTTGTACAAGAAATTTTTTTCGATAATGATAAAGATCAGAAAACCAAACATAGAGCAACCGTTACCAAGGGAACAAGGGATTGATAATGGTCACAAGGTCAGCAGACAATCCATATCTTAAGAAAGAGTATCGAGACTAAGCAGTTTTGTCATAAGGAGAATGTTTACTGAAGAAGATTCAAGCCTCTCTCATCTTATGACCTCAGTCCTGGGAGCAGCGTGCTGTTCCACTGGTTCCTGACAATAGAAACTGATAAGGAACAGAGGATTTATGAGATACAGCACATAGGAATCCTCCTGTTAAACATTCCCTGACAGGAATCTAGTAAACTCTGCTCTGGATAAGTGTCAGGGGACTTTCAACTTTAAGGGATCCAATATGTTGCATTTTCTTCCTTTGTGTAAGGTCAAGGACTTTCAGTTTCATCTCAGCAAATAGAGGCTTATCTCCAAACGGTGGTTGAACATAATCCTTGGTTCTCCGATGAAGGCAGTTTCAATTTAGAAATTTGGAACCAGATTAAACAGAATCTTAAATGAGCCTCAAAATGGGGAAAAACTATTCCAAAAGATTTCTGGCCCTTATGGGCTCTTATTAATAAAGCTGTGATTCTGCCATTTCAAGGTAACTCTAGCCCCTCCCCTCCCCAATATTCAACAACAGGTGGAACACTTGTTACATGAATACGAATTAGATGATGAAACTTTACAAAAGGCTCAATTAGAACAACATAAAAGATTTCAAAGTTTTCCCACCAGCCCTGCCCCAAGTGGTCCTCTTCCTCCTCTTGCAATGGGCACAAAACCGAAAGTCCCCTGTTAGGACTTAACATACGCCATGACAGGCTTTAAGGCCTGGCTAGGCCTGGATAAACAACCACAAGAAAAGCTAGGTCACTGCCCAGAAGGAACTGAGATCATCATTCCCCCGACCTTGGGACTCAGCTAGTCAGCATATTCCCCATAGCCCGGTTGGAGCCAATCCGGATAACACGGGAGATTCCTTAAGCAGGCCCCCACGTGAAAATTTAGCCAGTTAGTTGATGCCAAGAAATCCTTGCAGCCAATCTGCCCCTGCAAACTCCCTTTGTTTTAACCCTCACCAAATATATAAATACTGCTGTGATTCAGAGCTCCAGGCTCTTGCTGGACTCCACTGTGCTGGATGCGACTTGAGCCCTAGCTGGAGCTAGTAATAAACCCCTTTTTGCTTCTGCATTGCTGTGGATGTCTTGTTCTCTCAGTTTTGGGGACTCAGACTTCAGGCATAACACCCTCAATTAAAGAACAAGATGACCCTGACGATAATTCTTCTGAGGCTCTTTTTGACGATAAGGCTGACAATACTTTTCTTGATGACAATGATAAGCCTTTGGCATGCACTCGTATTTATGCAAAAATACTATCCACTCACTCTCCTTCACGATGAAGGCTTTCTGAGTTACTAGCTTTGCAGTCTGAAATCCCTGAGGCCGATGGTTTCTCTGCTTTTCCATTTTTGAGAAATTCTAACGCCCAAGGTCAAATAATACCTCAATAGGAAGACATTGATTTTTCTCACATGCAAAAAATGAAAAAAGCTGTAACTATGTACGTCCTCATTTGCCTTTTACTACTGCAAGGAGATCCAACAGTCCATTCTGAAGGAGATCAACCCTGGGATTTCTTTGGAAGGAATGATGATAAAGCTGAAACTCCAGTACTTTGGCCACCTCATGATAAGAGTTGACTGATTGGAAAAGACTCTGATGTTGGGAGGGATTGGGGGCAGAAGGAGAAGGGGACGACCGAGGATGAGAAGGCTGGATGGCATCACGGACTCGATGGACATGAGTCTGAGTGAACTCCCAGAGATGGTGATGAACAGGGAGGCCTGGCATGCTGCGATTTATGGGGTCGCAAAGAGTTGGACATGACTGAGCGACTGAACTGAATGGAACTTTTAAACGCTATGGCATCTTCCACTGGAAATGTTGTAACTTTAAGATTGGTGACTTTTGATAAGGGCTCATCTTCAACCAGGAGAATATCTTCAGTGGACAATGTGGCTTCAGGGTGTGGCCCGAGATCGTGCCAATTCTAATGCTCAAGCTGGTACTCCCCAAAACCAAATTACTTTTGAAATGTTAACCCTTACAGGGCAATGTGATGCTATAGAAGCTCAAATACAAAGCCCTCCTTTGAAACTTTACAAAAGGCTCAATTAGAACAACATAAAAGATTTCAAAGTTTTCCCACCAGCCCTGCCCCAAGTGGTCCTTTTCCTCTTCTTGCAATGGGCACAAAACCGAAAGTCCCCTCAATTCAAGAACAAGATGACCCTGAAGATAATTCTTCAGAGGCTCTTTCTGACACTAAGGCTGACAATACTTTTCTTGTTGACAACGTTAAGCCTTTGGTACGCACTCGTATTTATGAAAAAATACTATTCACTCACTCTCCTTCACGATGAAGGCTTTCTGAGTTACTAGCTTTGCAGTCTCAAATCACTGAGGCCAATGGTTTCTCTGCTTTTCCAGTTTTTGAGAAATTCTAACGCCCAAGGACAAATAATACCTCAATAGGAAGGCACTGATTTTTCTCACATGCAACAAATGAAAAAAGCTGTCACTTTGCCTTTTACTACGGAACTTTTAAGCACTATGGCATCTTCCACTGGAAATGTTGTAACTTTATGATTGGCAACTTTTGATAAGGGCTCATCTTAAACCGGGAGGATATCTTCAGTGAACAGTGTGGCTTCAGGGTGTGGCCCGAGATCATGCCAATTCTAATGCTTGAGCTGGTACTCCCCAAAACCAAATCACTTTTGAAATTTTAACCCGTACAGGGCAATGTGATGCTATAGACGCTCAAATACAAAGCCCTCCTTGGTGGAAAACTATCTTGACTGTAATAACTGTACTCATCTGGTTCTTGCTGTTTGCTTTTCTATCTGTAACTATATAATGAACTTTGCATCTAAGTGGCCTAGGCATTTAAGTTACAAGTGATTGTTCATGCTCCTGCAGTTTCCACTGCCTCCTCTAGCTATTACTCAGGGCCACTGGATCAGAGACCCTCCATATGAGGATAAGGAGAATATGTTGCTGCAACAATTTAGGGTCTACACTCCTTCCCAGCAGGAAGAAGTTACAGGACGATTTCTCCACCCCTTTCCTTGGCAACAATATTCTCCTAAAAGCAGGAGGAAATGAAAGAGTTAATGCTTAGGCAGGCAATCCAAGGCCCTGTAAGGAGGAGGCAAACATTCTCACTCATACTTTCCTTAAGCCTTGTGCAACATCGTATCTTGCCAGAGAACTGACATTTCTTTAGGTCCAGAACTAATGATTACACAACAGAATGTCTTACACATGGAAATGCTTTTCTTATGTTCTATGGTAATGATTATAATTGTAACAAATCTTGCCTGGGGACCTATATCTCAAGACTTGCACCCCTGCTTACACAGTAACAGTATATATTGCATAGAGACATTGTCTGGAACTTGTTCTCCCTGGCTAATCTTGTACTCAGAATGTCTTACACATGGAAATGCTTTTCTTATGTTCTATGGTAATGATTATAATTGTAACAAATCTTGCCTGGGGACCTATATCTCAAGACTTGCACCCCTGCTTACACAGTAACAGTATATATTGCATAGAGACATTGTCTGGAACTTGTTCTCCCTGGCTAATCTTGTACCAAAATTATCTCAGGATGTATGTCTTGGGTAAGGGCCTAATAGACCTCTTACAACATTGAGGTATTCTTTTTATCTGTTCTCAGCAGCTAGTTGAGAAGTAGATAAGGTNATGTACGTCTTGGGAAAGGGCCTAATAGACCTCTTACAACATTGAGGTATTCTTTTTATCTGTTCTCAGCAGCTAGTTGAGAAGTATATAAGGTCCCACTTAAACTAATGAGGTGGATACTCTTTTTACCCCCACAAACTTGCCTTTTACTTGGCCTATCTAGTTTGACTTCTAAAGGAATTACTGTTCACCCTGGAATAACTGATTCAGATGATAAGAAAGAAATTCAAATTATGATGTCATCTCAGATACTATGGCAGTTCAAAAGGGGGGACACAATTGTCCAACTACTTCTTTTACCTTACATGTCTGTTAACTCTTCTAATGGCATCTGGACAGGTGGGTTTGGCAGAACAGATCAAAAACAGTCCTTATGGACGTCAACAGTATCTGAATATGCATAACCAAATATAAATATCAAAATTAATGGCAAAAGATTTTCTGGTCTTCTTGATACTGGATCCAATATTACTATTATTTCCAAACATTTATGGCCCAAATCTTGGCCTATACAGAGAATTTCTTGCCAAACTGCAGGAGTTTCTCAAACCAAAGCACAAGAGGTTTATCAAAGTGTCCAAATATATCCATGTGTGGGACCAAAAGGCCAGCCTGCAACATTATGACCTTATGTGATAGATACACCCCTCAATTTAATATGAAGAGATTTACTTATGCAATAGCAAACTGAAATATATATTCCACATTTTTCCTAGGGGCCACTGCTCACTTAATAATCAATGCAATCATTGAAATTACTTAGAAAAATGACGAGCCTATTTGGACAGAGCAATGGCCCCTCACAAAAGAGAAAATGGAGGCTACTAAAAAACTTATCAATACACAATTGAAATCAAAGCATATTGAGGAATCTTATTCCCCTTGGAATCTCCTATTTTTGTAATAAAGAAATCTGGCAAATGGCATCTCTTAACAGACCTTAGAAAAATTAATACTATCTATGAAACCTATGAGTGCATTGCCACCAGGAATTCCATCACCTACCACTATCCCTCAAAACTGGCATATTATTATTATAGATTTATAAGATTGCTTTTTTTTTTTTTACTATACCTTTAAACCCTCTAGACCCAGAGAGATTTGCTTTCTCTCTTCCTTATTCTAATCATATTGGGCCTAATAAACGATATCAGTGGACTGTATTGCCTCAAGGAATGATGAATTCTCCCACCATGTGTCAATATTATGTAGCCAAAGCCCTTGAACCTGTGAGAAAATAATTTCCTAACTTTCTTGTTATTCATTATATGGATGATACATTGTTTTCAGCTCCATCTGTTTTAGAAACTCAACAAATGTTTGACATTGCTCAACAATGCTTGAAAGACTCTGGATTAATCATTGTTCCTGAAAACATTCAAACCTCTACTCCTTACCATTATTTAGGATCTTTTGTTAATAGACTATGTACTACTCCCCAGCTAACAGAGATTCATGTTGATAAATTATCAACTTTGCATGATTTTCAAAAACTTTTAGGCGATATAAACTGGATTAGACCCACTTCAGGCATTGCAAATGATCGACTAATTTACTGAATACTTTGAAAGGAGATCCCTATTTAAATAGCCCTTGTTTAACACAAAATAAATTGCAATAACAGTTTCTTACTCATATTAGACTTGATTTACCTCTCGAGTTGTTTATACTCCATTCTCTCCATTCTTCCACGGGACTTTTTGCCCAACAAGAACACCCAATAGAATGGATCTATACCCGTTTTAGAGGGATAAGGTCACTTACGCCAAATATTGATTTGATCACTCTAATAATTATCAATGGGAGAAAAAGAACGAAGACTCTAATTGGCTCTGATCCTCCTAACATTGCAATTAATAAATCTCAATTTGAGAATGCAGTACCAACGCCTACCAATTTCCAAATAGGCTTTCTGGAATATTTTAAAGATATTTCATTTCATTATCCTTCTAACAAATGCTGGAATTTCTTGAAAAATGCTGAATTTATTATCTCTTGCATTGTCACAGTACAACCTATACCTCGAGCTGATGTTTTCTATATAGATGGGACTGAAAACACTAAAGCCTCATTCTGATTTGTCAAAGAATACAAAGTCTTTTATACTAAATTTCATTCTGCTCAACACAATGAATTATATACTCTTATTCAAGTTTTTCACCTTCATCTTTACCCTATTAATATAGTCTCTGACTCT
>SJYD01056101.1:5144-34430 GCA_006408635.1 Nanger granti | reverse complement strand
ATGCTCCTCGCAACTCGCGCGGGGACTGTCCTCTTGTGAGGCCACAGGTCGGGTCCCTGAGGTCCCTGTCATAACACGAGAGACCCCGACACAACTCCAAAAAAATCAGGAGGTTCTCACCTGCAGGTGTGTTTGAGCTGCAGTACCCTACAGCGTCTCAGGGGGAAATCACCCCTTCCCTCTTGAACCTCCAAAGAATTCTTCACACCCTTGCTGCGAGACACAGGGTTCCAAGACATACCGGACCCCACATGAGAGGAACACCGAGGATTCCATAATACTCAAGAGCAGCCCCGTTTTCCCCTGCTCAGCTACAGATGAGAGTCCCTTTCCCTGCTTCCGAGAAAAAGGTTACCCAGCACTCCCCTTGCATCCCAGGAGAAGGTAATCTCCCCAGGATAGTCGGGAGAAACAACAGGGGTTCATGCCAAAATTTCCAAAGATCTCCAAATGTCTCAGTCCATTCCAGATAAATCGGATTGCCCTGCACTGCCTCGACAGTCATCCTAATGATTGACTCACGCCACGATGGCATGTGTTAAAGCTTTGTGGCACCTCAAAGTAAAGGCACAGAACCCCGTGTCCACTCGACAGGAACTCTGACACTGCTGCTACAGCTTGGGAGGAAAACAAACATGCACTGGCTCCCTGTGAGACGAGGCCTGACTCCCGTGTGGAGAAACCAGGGGCACACCAAGACACATGTCAGCTCGGGCGAGGAAACTCAAGCTCAGGCCTCAACTCCAGACGAGGACTGATGAACCAGCACCGACTGAGTAGGAACCCCGAGAGGGCCCTCGCAATTCGCACAAAGATTAGCCTCTCCTGAGGCCACAGAGCAGGTCCCTTGGGCCCTGATAAAACACGAAGGACCCTACTGCAACTACAAGAAAAACCAAAAGCTTTTCCCCGGCAAGTTCAGTCAGGACCTTGTCCACTGCAGCGTCTCAGGGGAAATCACCCCTTCCTTCTTGGATCTAGAAAGGCTGATTCACACTCTTGCTGTGACCCACGAAGTTCCCCAACCCATACGACCCCACTCGAGAGGAACACCGAGGGTCCTGCCGCCAACTGGGAAGGAATTCCGAGAGGACCCTAGCAACTCTCACAGAGACAGGCCTCTCCTCAGGCCACAGGGGTGGTTTCCTGGGTCCACACTTGTTACTAGAGAGGACCCCACCGCAACTCAGAAAAACCAAGGGGATCCCCGATTTCCCATGCTAAGCTTCAGATGAGGGTACCTTTCCCTGCTCTGCGGGGAAATGATTCCCAGCGCTCCCCTCGCATCCCAAGAGTAGTCACTTAACCAAGAAAAGGGGGGGGGAACTCCAGGAGTTGGGCCACATTTGCCAAGACCCCTATGCCTCAGTCCACTCCAGATAAACCTGATTGCCCTGCACTGCCTTGACTGTCACCAGAGGATCGACTCACACCACGCTGACATGTTTGACTGCCACGTGACAAATACAGGGCAAGACACAAATCCCTGTGTCCACTCAATGGGGAGCCTGTCACTCATGCTGCAGCTCGGGAGGAAAGTGGCCTTAAACGACTCCATACGAGACGAGACTGGACTCCACTGTAGAGGCTCCAGGGAAACCCCAAGACCCATGTCAGCACGAGCCAGGAAAGCTCAGGCTCTGGCCTCAGCTCCAGACGAGGACAGAGGATGCGACGGCAACTGACACAGAATCCCCAGAGGACCATCGCAACTCACATGGAGACTGTCCTCTCCTGAGGCCACAGGGGCGGGTCTCTGAGGTCCCTGTCGTTACTCGAGAGGACCCCACCACAACTCGAATAAAAACATGAGCTTCTCTCTTACAGGCAGGGTGAGGCCCTTGTCTGTTGTGGCATCTCGGAGGAAATCACCCCTTCCTTCTTGAACTTGGAAAGGGTCCTTCACACTCTTGCTGCGACCCACAAAGTTCCCCGATCCACCTGTCCACACTCGAGAGGTAAAAGGAGGGTAATGCCGCGACTCATGAGGAGCCCCGTTTTCCCCTACTCAGCTCCAGATGAGGGTTCCTTTCCCTGCTCCGTCGGGAAAGGATTTCCGGTGCTCCCCTCACCTCCCAACAGGAGGCGCTGTCCCCAGGAGTGTCTAGAGGAATTCCAGGGGTTGTGCGACCATTTGCCAAGACCCCCAGTTTTATCAGTTCACTCCAAATGAATCTTATTGCCCTGCACTGCCTCGACTATCACCCTGAGGATCGACTCACGCCACACTGGCACATGTGACAGCCCTGTGGCACCTCGGGGGCAAGCCACAGATCCCTGTGTCCACTCGAATGGGAAGCCTGACACTTCTGCTGCAGCTCGGAAGGAAAGCGGCCGTGCACGTCTCCACGGGAGACGAGGCCTGACTCACCTGTGGAGGCTCCAGGGGAACCCCAAGACCCAGTCAGCACAGGCGAGGAAAGCTCAGGCTCTGGCCTCAGCAACAGACGAGGGCTGAGGACCTGGCATCGACTGGGGAGGAATTTCCAGAGTCCCCTCGCAACTTGCACAGAGACTGGTTTCTCCTGAGGGCACAATAGCGGGTCCCTGAGGTCCTGAATTAACTCGAGTAGGCTCCACCCCAACTGGAGAAAAACCAGGAGCTTCTCCCCTGCAGGTTGGATGAGATCTTCGTCCAGTTTGGCGTCTCGGGGGAAAACACCCCTTCTCTATTGAACCTGGAAAACGTCACTCACACCCTTGCTGCGATCCACGAAGTTCCCCAACACACCCTTCCTCACCCGAGAGGAACACTGAAGGTCCGCACTGACTCAGGAGGAGCTCGGGTTTTCTCTACTCATCTCCAGATGAGCGTCCATTTCCCTGAACCATTGGGAAAGTAATCACGGCGCTCGGCATCCCAAGAGAGTGCATTCTCCGCAGGAGAGTCAGGAGGTACTCAAGGGGTCGTGCCACCATCTCCAAGACCCCCAAATGTCTCCGTCTACTCCAGATGAACCTGATATTCCAGCACTGCCTCGACTGTCACACTGAGAATTGACTCACGTCACGCTAGCGCGTGTAACAACCCTGTGGCCCCTAGAGGGAAAGCCTCAGATCCCTGTGTCCACTTGATGGGAAGCCTGACACTGCTGCTGCAACTCGGTAGGAAAGCGGACATGCACATCTCCACACAAGACGAGGCCTGTATCCCCTGTGCAGTTTTCAGAGGTACCCCAAGGCCCATATCAGCAATGGCGAGGAAAACTCAGGCTCTGATCTCAGATCCAGATGATGACTGAGGACATGACATCAACTGTGGTGTAATCATCAGATGCTCCTCGCAACTCGCGCGGGGACTGTCCTCTTGTGAGGCCACAGGTCGGGTCCCTGAGGTCCCTGTCATAACACGAGAGACCCCGACACAACTCCAAAAAAATCAGGAGGTTCTCACCTGCAGGTGTGTTTGAGCTGCAGTACCCTACAGCGTCTCAGGGGGAAATCACCCCTTCCCTCTTGAACCTCCAAAGAATTCTTCACACCCTTGCTGCGAGACACAGGGTTCCAAGACATACCGGACCCCACATGAGAGGAACACCGAGGATTCCATAATACTCAAGAGCAGCCCCGTTTTCCCCTGCTCAGCTACAGATGAGAGTCCCTTTCCCTGCTTCCGAGAAAAAGGTTACCCAGCACTCCCCTTGCATCCCAGGAGAAGGTAATCTCCCCAGGATAGTCGGGAGAAACAACAGGGGTTCATGCCAAAATTTCCAAAGATCTCCAAATGTCTCAGTCCATTCCAGATAAATCGGATTGCCCTGCACTGCCTCGACAGTCATCCTAATGATTGACTCACGCCACGATGGCATGTGTTAAAGCTTTGTGGCACCTCAAAGTAAAGGCACAGAACCCCGTGTCCACTCGACAGGAACTCTGACACTGCTGCTACAGCTTGGGAGGAAAACAAACATGCACTGGCTCCCTGTGAGACGAGGCCTGACTCCCGTGTGGAGAAACCAGGGGCACACCAAGACACATGTCAGCTCGGGCGAGGAAACTCAAGCTCAGGCCTCAACTCCAGACGAGGACTGATGAACCAGCACCGACTGAGTAGGAACCCCGAGAGGGCCCTCGCAATTCGCACAAAGATTAGCCTCTCCTGAGGCCACAGAGCAGGTCCCTTGGGCCCTGATAAAACACGAAGGACCCTACTGCAACTACAAGAAAAACCAAAAGCTTTTCCCCGGCAAGTTCAGTCAGGACCTTGTCCACTGCAGCGTCTCAGGGGAAATCACCCCTTCCTTCTTGGATCTAGAAAGGCTGATTCACACTCTTGCTGTGACCCACGAAGTTCCCCAACCCATACGACCCCACTCGAGAGGAACACCGAGGGTCCTGCCGCCAACTGGGAAGGAATTCCGAGAGGACCCTAGCAACTCTCACAGAGACAGGCCTCTCCTCAGGCCACAGGGGTGGTTTCCTGGGTCCACACTTGTTACTAGAGAGGACCCCACCGCAACTCAGAAAAACCAAGGGGATCCCCGATTTCCCATGCTAAGCTTCAGATGAGGGTACCTTTCCCTGCTCTGCGGGGAAATGATTCCCAGCGCTCCCCTCGCATCCCAAGAGTAGTCACTTAACCAAGAAAAGGGGGGGGGAACTCCAGGAGTTGGGCCACATTTGCCAAGACCCCTATGCCTCAGTCCACTCCAGATAAACCTGATTGCCCTGCACTGCCTTGACTGTCACCAGAGGATCGACTCACACCACGCTGACATGTTTGACTGCCACGTGACAAATACAGGGCAAGACACAAATCCCTGTGTCCACTCAATGGGGAGCCTGTCACTCATGCTGCAGCTCGGGAGGAAAGTGGCCTTAAACGACTCCATACGAGACGAGACTGGACTCCACTGTAGAGGCTCCAGGGAAACCCCAAGACCCATGTCAGCACGAGCCAGGAAAGCTCAGGCTCTGGCCTCAGCTCCAGACGAGGACAGAGGATGCGACGGCAACTGACACAGAATCCCCAGAGGACCATCGCAACTCACATGGAGACTGTCCTCTCCTGAGGCCACAGGGGCGGGTCTCTCATGTCCCTGTAGTAACTCGAGAGGACCCCTCTGCAATTTGGGAAAACAAGCAGCTTCTCTCCTGCAGCAAGTGAGGCCCTTGTGCTTCGTGGCCTCTTGGGGGAAATCACCCCTTTCCTCTTGGACCTCAAAAGGCTCCTTCACACACTTGCTATGCCCCACGAAGTTCCCCGAACCACCCTTCACTTAGAGAGGATCACCAAGGATCCTGCCGTGACTCAAGAGGTGCCCCGTGTTCCTGTCCTCAGCTCCAGATGAGGGTCACTTTCCGTCCTATATCGGGAAAGGATTCAATGTCCTTCCCTCGCATTCCAAGAGCAGGTGCTCTCCCGTGGAGTGTGAAGATGAACTCCAGGCCTCGTTCCACCATTTCCCAAGTCCCCCAAAAGCTTCATTCCACTCCAGATGAACCTGGTTGCCCTGTGCTGCCTGGAATATCACCCCGAGGATCAACTCACGTCACTCTTGCACGTGTGGCAGCACTATGGCACTTCAAGAGCAAGCCACAGTTCCCTGTGTCCGCTTGACGGGAAGCCTGACACTGCTGCTGAGGCTCAGGAGGACCTTTGGCGTACAAGTCTCTACACAATAATAGGCCTCACACCCCTGTGGAGGCTCCAGGGAATCCCAAACTCAAGTTAGCATGGGCGAGGAAAGCTCGGACTCCGGCCTCAGCTCCATAAGAAGACGGAGGACTCGACATCGACTGGGTATGAATCCCCAGAGGCCTCTCGCAACTCGCACCCAGACAGGCCTCACTTGAGACCACATGGGCGGGTCCCTGCGGTCCGATTCAACTCAATAGGATCCCGCCGAAACAAAAGAAAAACCAAGAACGTCTTCCGTGCATGCAGGTTGAGGCCCTTTTTCACTGCGGCGTCTCTGGGGAAATCACCCCTTCCCTCTTTGACCTATAAAGGCTCCTTCACACCCTTGCTGTGACCCACGAAGTTCTCTGACCCACCCGTCCCCACTCAAGAGGAACACCGAGTGTTTTGCCATGACTCAAGGCAGCCTCGTTTTACCCTGCTTATTTCCAGATGAGATTTTGCTGTGTCGTCTCAGGGCATATCACACCTTTCCTCTTGGACGTTGAAACGCTCCTTCACACGATTGCTGTGACCCACAAAGTTCCCTTACCCACGTGCCAACACGAAAAAAACAACGAGGCACCCGCTGCGACACAAGAGGAGCCCCCATTTCCCCTGCTCAGCTCCAGATGAGGGACCTTTTCCCTGGTCCCTCAGGAAAAGATTCCCGGCGCTCCCCTCGCATTCCCAGAGGAGGGGATTGCAACAGGAGACTCGGGAAGAACACAAGTGTTCGTTCCATCATTCCCCAAGACTCTCAAATGCCTCGTCCACTCCAGATGAAATTGACAGCCCTGCACCGCCTCGAAGTCACCTCGAAGATCGACTCACTCCTCGCTGGTAAGTGTGTCAGACCTGGGCTAGACTGAGTGCAAGCCACAGATCCCTGTGTCCACTTGAAGGACAGCCTGACATTGCTGCTGCAGCTCGGGAGGAATGTGGTGGTGCACGTCTCAGAGTGAGACGTGGCCTGACACTCTTGCGGGGGCTCCAGGGGAACCTCAAGTCGCATGTCAGCATGGGCGAAGAAAGCTTAGACTCTGGCCTCAGCTCCAGACGAGGGCTGAGGACTCCGCACAGACTGGGGAGGAATCCCCAGAGGCCCCTCGATATTTGCACGGAGACTGGAATCTACTGCATCCACAAGGGCGGACCCTGGGGTCCCCACCGTAACTTGAGAGGACCCCGCCACTACTCGAGAAAAACCAGGAGCTTCTCCCCTGAGGCCGGGTGAGGCCCTTGTACTCTTAGGTATCTCGGGTTAAATCAGCCATTCCCTCTTGAATCTGGAAACGATCCTTCACACCCTTGCTGTGACTCTCGTATTTCCCGACCCACTTGTAGCCACTTGAGAAAAACACCGAGGGTACCACCATGACTCAAGAGGAGCCTCGTTTTCCCCTTCTCACCTTCAGATGAGGATCCCTTTCCCTGATTCATCAGAAAAGGATTCCCGGCGGTCCCCATGCATCTCAAGAGGAGGTGCTTGCCACAGGGGAGTCGGAAGACACACCAGGGTTCGTGCCACCATTCCCCAATACCCCAGAATGCCTCGTCCACTCCAGATGAACATGAGTGTCCTGCACTGCCTAGATTGTCACACTGAGGTTCGACTCACACCACGCTGGAACGTGTGACAGCCCTGGGGTACCTTAAAGGCAAGACACAGTTCCCTGTGTCTGCATGTAGGTTAGACTGACAGTGCTGCTGCCGCTTGGGAGGAAAGCGGCCATACACGTCTCCATGTAAGATGAGGCGCGACACCCCTGTGTGTTCTCCACGGGAACCCACAGACCCATGTCAGCACAGGAAAGGAACGGTCAGGGTCTGGCCTCAGCTCAGGAGGAGGATTACCAATTTACGCCTATTGGAAACAACTCCCTAGAGGCACCTCGCAACTTTTCTGGCCTCTCTGGATGCCACAGGGGCAGATCTCATTCGTCCCTGTCATAACTCGAGAGGACCCCTCCACAACTCAAGGAAAACCAGAAGCTTTTCCCCTGCAGGAGAGTCAGGCCTTTGTCCGCTATGGCCCCTTGGGGGAAGTCACCCCTTCCCTTTTGAACCTCGAAAGGCACCTTCACACTCTTGCTGTGACCCACGAAGTTCCCCGACCTACCCATCCCCACTCGAGAGGAACACCAAGGATTCCGCCGCAACTCTGAAGGAGCCCCGTTTTCCACTCTCTGCTCCAGATGAGGGTTCCTTATCCTGCTCCGTCAGGAAAGGATTCTTGGCGCTCCCCTCGCATCCCAAGAGGATGAGATTACACCAGAATTGTCGGGAGAAACACCAGGGATCTTGCCACCATTTCCCAAGACTCCTGAATGCCCCGTCCACTCCAGATGATCTTGAGTGCCCTGCACTGCTTCGACTGTCGTGCGGACGATCAACTCACACTGCACTGGCACGTATGACATCTTTGGGGTACCTCGAGGCAAGCCACAGATCCCTGTGTCCGCTCGACGGGGAGCCTGTCATTGCTGTTGCAGTTCGCTTTGAAAGCAGCCATGCATGTCGCCTTGCGAGATGAGGCCTGATCCCCTGTGGGTTCTCTAAGGGAACCCACAGACCCATATAATCACAGGCAACCAAAGCTCAGGCACCGCCCTCAGATCCAGACGAGGAATGAAGACCCAACACCGAAATGGAAGGGATCTCCAGAGGCCACTCGATACTCGCATGGAGAATGGCCTCTCCTGAGGACACAGCGGCAGGCCTCAGGGGTCCCTGTTGTAACTCCAGAGGAAACAGCCACAAATCAAAAAAAACCAGGAGCTTCTGCACTGAGGGTGGGGTGAAATCCTTGTACACTGCGGCCTCTAGGGGGAAATCATACCTTCCCTCTTGGGACTTGAAAGACTCCATTACACCCTTGCTCTGACCCACGAATTTCCCCTACATACACATTCCCACTCAAGAGGAATACCGAGGATCCCGCCACGACTCAAGATGATCCCGTTTTCCCCTTCTGAGCTCCAGATTATGGTCCGTTTCCCTGCTATGTCGAGAAAGGATTCCAGGCGATACCATCGCAGACCAAGAAAAGGCAATTGCGCCAGTAGTGTTGAGAGGAACACCATGGGTCACGCTACCATTCCCTAAGACCCCAAATACCTCCTTCATTTCCCGTTTTCCCCTTCTGAGCTCCAGATTATGGTCCGTTTCCCTGCTATGTCGAGAAAGGATTCCAGGCGATACCATCGCAGACCAAGAAAAGGCAATTGCGCCAGTAGTGTTGAGAGGAACACCATGGGTCACGCTACCATTCCCTAAGACCCCAAATACCTCCTTCATTCCAGATGAACCTGACTGCCCTGCACTGACTCGACTGATCCCAAGAATGAACTCACACCACTATGCACGTCTAACAGCACTGGGGTACCCTGAGGGCAAGAAACAGAACCCTGTGTCCTCTCAACGGGGAGCCTGACACTGCTGCTGCATCTCAGGACGTAAACGGCTGTATATGTCTCCACGCGAGACGAGGCCAGACTCCCATGTGGGGGCTCCAAGACACATGCTAGCATGGGCGAGGAAAGCTCAGGCTCCCGCCTCAACTCCAGAATAGGACTGAGGAAACGCCGAAGACGGGGGGGATTACCAGAGGCCCCTCGCAACTCCCACAGAGACTGGTCTCTCGTGAGACAACAAGGGCGGGTCCCTGGGGACCCTGTCTTAAATCGAGAGGATCCTGAATAAACTCGAGAAAAACCAGGAGCTTCTCCCCTGCAGGCGTGGTGAACATCTTATGCGCCGGGGCGTATCAGGGGAAATCACCCCTTCCCTTTTAGACCTCAAAAATCTGATTCACACCTTTTCTGTGAGCCACGATTTTCCCAGACACAACCGTACCCCTTCGAGAGGAACACCGAGGGTCCAACCGCGAGTCAAGATGTGCCCCGTTTTTCCCTGCTCAGCTCCAGATGAGGGTCCATTTCCCTGCTCCGAAGGGAAAGGATTCCCGTCGCTGCCCTTGTATCCCAAGAGGATGAGCTCGCACCAGAAGAGTTGGGAGGAACACCGGGGATCGTGCCACCATTCCCCAAGACCCCCAAATGCCTCATCCACTCTAGATGAACCTGATTGCCTTGCACTGCTTCGACTGTGACCGCAACAATTGACTCTCCACACGCTGGCACGTGTGACAGCCCTGGGTTACTTCGAGGGTAAGAAACAGATCCCTATGTCCGATTGACGGGGAGCCTGACACTGCTGCTGCAGCTAGGGAGGAAAACAAACATGCACTGGCTCCCTGTGAGACGAGGCCTGACTCCCGTGTGAATACTCCAGGTGAACACCAAGACACATGTCAGCACGGGCGAGGAAACACAGGCTCAGGCTTCAACTCCAGACGAGGACTGATTACCCAGCACCCACTGGGTAGGAACCCCCAGAGGGCCCTCGCAATTCGCACAAAGACTAGCCTCTCCTGAGGCCACAGAGCAGGTCCCTTGGGCACTGATAAAATACGAAAGACCCAGCTGCAACTAGAGAAAAATCAACAGCTTTTCCCCTGCAAGTTCAATCAGGATCTTGTCCACTGCAGCGTATCAGGGGAAATCACCCCTTCCTTCTTGGACCTAGAAAGGCTGCTTCACACTCTTGCTGTGACCCACGAAATTCCCCAACCCATACGACCCCACTCGAGAGGAACACCGAGGGTCCCGCCACCAACTGGGAAGGAATCCCGAGAGGACCCTCGCAACTCCCACAGAGAGTGGCCTCTCNTCCAGATGAGGGTCCATTTCCCTGCTCCGAAGGGAAAGGATTCCCGTCGCTCCCCTTGTATCCCAAGAGGATGAGCTCGCACCAGAAGAGTTGGGAGGAACACCGGGGATCGTGCCACCATTCCCCAAGACCCCCAAATGCCTCATCCACTCTAGATGAACCTGATTGCCTTGCACTGCTTCGACTGTGACCGCAACAATTGACTCTCCACACGCTGGCACGTGTGACAGCCCTGGGTTACTTCGAGGGTAAGAAACAGATCCCTATGTCCGATTGACGGGGAGCCTGACACTGCTGCTGCAGCTAGGGAGGAAAACAAACATGCACTGGCTCCCTGTGAGACGAGGCCTGACTCCCGTGTGAATACTCCAGGTGAACACCAAGACACATGTCAGCACGGGCGAGGAAACACAGGCTCAGGCTTCAACTCCAGACGAGGACTGATTACCCAGCACCCACTGGGTAGGAACCCCCAGAGGGCCCTCGCAATTCGCACAAAGACTAGCCTCTCCTGAGGCCACAGAGCAGGTCCCTTGGGCACTGATAAAATACGAAAGACCCAGCTGCAACTAGAGAAAAATCAACAGCTTTTCCCCTGCAAGTTCAATCAGGATCTTGTCCACTGCAGCGTATCAGGGGAAATCACCCCTTCCTTCTTGGACCTAGAAAGGCTGCTTCACACTCTTGCTGTGACCCACGAAATTCCCCAACCCATACGACCCCACTCGAGAGGAACACCGAGGGTCCCGCCACCAACTGGGAAGGAATCCCGAGAGGACCCTCGCAACTCCCACAGAGAGTGGCCTCTCTTCCGGCAACAGGGGTGGTTTCCTGGGTCCACACTTGTTACTAGAGAGGACCCTGCCGCATTCAGAAAAACCAAGAGGATCCTCGATTTCCCCTGCTAAGCTTCGGATGAGGGTGCCTTTCACTGCTCTGTGGGGAAATGATTCCCAGCGCTCCTCTCGCGTCCCAAGAGTAGGCACTTAACCAAGAAAGGGGGGGAACTCCAGGGTTCGTGCCATCATTTGCCAAGACCCGAAATGCCTCAGTCCACTCCATATAAAACTGATTGCCCTGCACTGCCTCGACTGTCTCCATAGGATCGACTCACACCACGCTGGCATATTTGACTGCCACGTGACAAATAGAGGGCAAGACACTAATCCCTGTGTTCACTCAATGGGGGGCCTGACACTCATGCTGCAGCTTGGGAGGAAAGTGGCCGTAAACCTCTCCACACGAGACGAGACCTGACTCCGCTGTGGAGGCTCCAGGGAAACTCCAAGCCCCATGTCAGCACGAGCCAGAAAAGCTCAGGCTCTGGCCTCAGCTCCAGACGAGGACAGATGATGTGGCGCCAACTGACGCAGAATCACCAGAGGACCATCGCAACTCAGTTAGAGACTGGCATTTCCTGAGGCCACAGCCGCGTGTCCCTCGTGTCCCTGAGGTAACTCGAGAGGAAACACTTCTGCAATTTGGGAAAACAAGCAGCTTCTCTCCTGCAGCAAGTGAAGCCCTTGTGCTTCGTGGCCTCTTGGGGGAAATCACCCCTTTCCTCTTGGAACTCAAAAGGCTCCTTCACACACTTGCTAAGCCCCACGAAGTTCCCCAAACCACCCTTCAATTCGAGAGGAACATCGAGGATCCTGCTGTGTCTCAAGAGGTGCCCGTGTTCCTCTCCTAAGCTCCAGATGAGGGTCAGTTTCCGTCCTATATCGGGAAAGGATTCAACGCCCTACCCTTGCATTACATCACTTGCTAAGCCCCACGAAGTTCCCCAAACCACCCTTCAATTCGAGAGGAACATCGAGGATCCTGCTGTGTCTCAAGAGGTGCCCGTGTTCCTCTCCTAAGCTCCAGATGAGGGTCAGTTTCCGTCCTATATCGGGAAAGGATTCAACGCCCTACCCTTGCATTACAAGAGCAGGTGCTCTCCCGTGGAGTGTGAGGAAGAACTCTAGGCCTCGTTCCACCGTTTCCCAAGTCCCCCAAAAGCTTCATTCCACTCCAGATGATCCTGATTGCCCTGCGCTGCCTGGAATATCACCCGAGGATCAACTCACGTCACACTTGCACGTGTGACAGCACTATGGCACCTCGAGGGCAAGCCACAGTTCCCTGTGTCCGCTTGACGGGAAGCCTGACACTGCTGCTGAGGCTCAGAAGGAACTTGGCGTACACGTCTACATGCAAGAAGAAGAATCACACCCCTGTGAAGGCTCCAGGGAACCCCAAAATCAAGTCAGCATTGGCGAGGAAAGCTCGGACTCCGGCCTCAGCTCCATAAGAAGACTGAGGACTCGACGTCGACTGAGGATGAAACCCCAGAGGCCTCTCGCAACGTGCACCCAGACTGGCCTCACCTGATACCACATGGGCGGGTCCCTGGGGTCCGCTTCAACTCAATACGATCCTACCGAAACAAAAGAAAAATCGAGCGTCTTCCCTGCATGCAGGTTGAGGCCCTTTTCCACTGTGGCGTCTCTGGGGAAGTCACCCCTTTCTCTTTGACCTAGAAAGGCTCCTTCACACCCTTGCTGTGACAAACGTAGTTCCCTGATCCACCCGTCCCCACTCAAGAGGAACACCGAGGGTTTTGCCGTGACTCAAGGCAGCCCCGTTTTACCCTGCTTATTTCCAGATGAGGTTCCCTTTCCTTGCTTTGTTGAGAAAGGTTTCCCTCACTTCCCTTGCATCTGAAGGTGGCATTCGAAACAGGAAACTCGATCAGAACTCCATGAGTCGTACCACCATACCGCAAGACCCCCAAATGCCTTAGTTGACTCCAGATGAACGTGAAGGCCCTGAATTGACTCGACTCTCACCCCTAGGATCGACTCAAGTCTAGCTGGCAAGTGTGACAGCCCTGTGGCACGTTGGGGGCAAGCCACAGATCCCAGTGTCCGTTTGACAGGGAGACTGACACTGCTGCTGCAGCTTGAGAGGAAAGCGGCCGTACAAGTCTCCCCACAAAACAAGGCCTCACTCCACTGTAGACCCTCCAGGGGTACCCCAAAACCCATATCAGCATGGGTATGGAAAATTCAGCATCTGGCCTCCGATTTAGACAAGGACTGAGGACCTGGCACAGCCTGGGGCAGGAATCCCCATAGGCCACTTGGAACTTGCACAGAGACAGGCCTCTCTTGAGGCCACAGGTGCGGGTCTCTGCAGTACAGGACATACCTCGAGGGGACCCCACCACAACTCGAGAAAAACCAGGGGCTTCTCCCCTGCAGGCAATGTGAGGCCCTAGACTGCAGCGTCGTCTCAGGGCATATCACACCTTTCCTCTTGGACGTTGAAAGGCTCCTTCCCACGATTGCTGTGACCCACAAAGTTCCCTTACCCACGTGCCAACATGAAAAATACACCGAGGCACCCGCTTCGACACAAGGGGAGCCCCCATTTCCCCTGTTCAGCTCCAGATGAGGGTCCTTTTCCCTGGTCCGTCAGGAAAGGCTTCCCGGCGCTCCCCTCGCATTCCCGGAGGAGGGGATTGCAAAAGGAGACTCGGGAGGAACACCAGGGTTCGTTCCACCATACCCCAAGACTCTCAAATGCCTCACTCACTCCAGATGAAACTGATAGCCCTGCACCACCTCGACTGTCACCCCGAATATCGACTCACTCCTCGCTGGCAAGTGTGTCTGACTTGGGCTACACTGAGTGCAAGCCAGAGATCCCTGTGTCCACTTGAAGGAGAGCCTGACATTGCTGCTGCAGCTCGGGCGGAATGTGGTCGTGCACGACTCAGCGTGAGATGTGAACTGACACCCTTGGGGTGGCTTCAGGGGAACCCCAAGTCCCATGTCAGCATGGGCGAAGAAAGCTCAGACTCCGACCTCAGCTCCAGACGAGGGCCGATGACTCGGCACAGATTGGGGAGGAATCTCCAGAGGCCCCTCGATATTTGTACGGAAACTGGAATCTACTGCGTTCATAGGGGCGGTCCCTGGGGTCCACACCGTAACTAGAGAAGACCCCGCCACTACTCGAGGAAAACCAGGAGCTTCTACCCTGAGGCGGGCTGAGGCCCTTGTCCTCTTAGGTATCTCGGATTAAATCACCCATTCCTTCTTGAATCTGAAAACGGTCCTTCACACCCTTGCTGAGACTCACGTATTTCCCGACGTACTTGTAGCCACTTGAGAAAAACACCGAGGGTACCACCATGACTCAAGTGGAGCCTCGTTTTCCCCTTCTCACCTTCAGATGAGGGTCCCTTTCACTCTTTCATCAGGAAAGGATTCCCGGTGATCCCCACGCATCCCAAGAGGTGGTGCTTGCCACACGGAGTCGGAAGGCACATCAGGGGTGGTGCCAACATTCCCCAATACCCCAGAATGCCTCGTCCACTCCAGATGAACATGAGTGTCCTGCACTGCCTCGATTGTCACACTGAGGTTCGACTCACACCACGCTGGAACGTGTGACAGCCCTGGGGTACCTTAAAGGCAAGACACAGTACCCTGTGTCTGTTAGAAGGGGAGAGTGACACTGCTGCTGCCGCTTGGGAGGAAAGCGACCATACCCGTCTCCATGTAAGATGAGGCCTGACACCCCTGTGTGTTCTCCACGGGAACCCACAGACTCATGTCAGCACATTAAAGGAAAGGTCAGGGTCTGGCCTCAGCTAAGGAGGAGGATGCCAAATTTACGTCTATGGGGAAGAAATCCCTAGAGGCCCCTCCCACGGTTGCTGGCCTCTCTGAAGGCCACAGGGGCAGATCTTAGTAGTCCCTGTCGTAACTCGAGAGGACCCCTCCACAACTCGAGAAAAACCAGAAGCTTCTCCTCTGCAGGAGAGTCAGGCCTTTGTCCGCTATGGCGCCTTGTGGGAAGTCACCTCTTCACTCTTGGACCTCGAAAGACTCCTTCACACCCTTGCTGTGACCCACGAAGTTCCCCGATCTACCCATCCTCACTCGAGAGGAACACCGAGGATCCCACCGCGACTCTGAAGGAGACCCGTTTGCCACTGCTCCGCTCCAGATGAGAGTCCCTTATCCACTCCGTCAGGAAAGGATTCTTGGCGCTCCCCTCACATCCCAAGAGGATGAGCTTGCACCAGAAGTGTCGGGAGGAACTCCAGGGATCGTGCCACCATTTCTCAATACTCCTGAATGCCCCGTCCACTCCAGATGACCTTGACTGCCCTGCACTGCTTCAACTGTCATGCGGTCGATCGACTCACACTACACTGGCACGTGTGACATCTCTGGGGTACCTCGAGGCAAGCCACAGATCCCTGTGTCCACTCTACGGGGAGCCTGTCATTGCTTTTGCAGCTCGCTTTAAAGCAGCCGTGCATGTCGCCTTGCGAGATGAGGCCTGATCCCCTGTGTGTTCTCTAGGGGAACCCACAGACCCATATAATCACAGGCAACCAAAGCTCAGGCTCCGCCCTCTGCTCCAGACGAGGACTGAAGACCCAACACCGAATTGCAAGGGATCTCCAGAGGCCCCTCGATACTCGCACGGAGACTGGCCTCTCCTGAGGACACAGCGGCAGACCTCAGGGGTCCCAGTTGTAACTCGAGAGGACACAGTCACAAATTGAAGAAAACCAGGATCTTCTGCCTGAGGGTGGGTGAAATCCTTGTACCCTGCGGCCTCTAGGGGGAAATTATACCATCCTTCTTTGGCCTTGAAAGACTCCATTACACCCTTGCTCTGACCCACGAATTTCCCCTACATACACATCCCCACTCAAGAGGAATACCGAGGATCCCATCACGACTCAAGATGAGCCCCGTTTTCCCCTTCTGAGCTCCAGATTATTGTCCGTTTCAATGCTATGTCGAGAAAGGTTTCCAGGCGCTACCCTCGCATACCAAGAAAAGGCAATCACGCCAGCAGTGTTGAGAGGAACACCATGGGTCACGCTACCATTCCCTAAGACCCCAAATACCTCTTCCATTCCAGATGAACCTGACTTCCCTGCACTGCCTCGACTGATCCCAAGGATGTACTCACGCCACGCTGCACATGTAACAGCACTGGGGTACCTTGAGGGCAAGGAACAGATCCCTGTGTCCTCTCGACGGGGAGCCTGACACTGCTGCTGCATCTCGGGACGAAAGCGCCGAATATGTCTCCACGCGAGACGAGGCCTGACTCCCATGTGGGGGCTCAGTGGCAACCCAAGACACATGTCAGCACGGGCGATGAAAGCTCAAGTTCCCGCCTTAACTCCAGATTTGGACTGAGGAGGTGCCGCCGACGGGGGGGGGGGGGTTACCAGAGGCCCCTCGCAACTCCCACGGAGACTGGCCTTCGTGAGGCCACAAGGGCGGGTCCCTGGGGACCCTGTCTTAAATCGAGAGGATCCTGTCGAAACTCGAGAAAAAACAGGAGCTACTCCTCTGCAAGCGTGGTGAACACCTTATGCGCTGGGGCGTATCATGGGAAATCACCTCTTTCCTCTTAGACCTCGAAAATCTGATTCACACCCTTTCTGTGAGCCACGATTTTCCCCGACACAACCGTTCCCCCTTGCGAGGAACACCCAGGGTATCACCGCGAGTCAAGAGGAGCCCCGTATTTCCCTGCTCAGCTCCAGTTGAGGGTCCATTTCCCTGCTCCGTAGGGAAAGGATTCCCGTCGCTGCCCTTGTATCCCAAGAGGATGAGCTCTCACCAGAAGAGTTGGGAGGAACACCAGGGTTCGTGTCACCATTCCCCAAGACCCCCAAATGCCTCACCCACTCTAGATGAACCTGACTGCCTAGCACTGCCTCGACTGTGACCGCAACAATCCACTCTCGACACGCTGGAACGTGTGACAGCCCTGGGTTACTTCGAGGGCAAGAAACAGATCCCTATGTCCAATTGACGGGGAGCCTGACACTGCTGCTGCAGTTAGATCGGAAAACAAACATGCACTGTCTCCCTGTGAGACGAGGACTGACTCCTGTTTGGAGACTCCAGGTGAACACCAAAACACATGTCAGCACGGGTGAGGAAACTCAGGCTAAGGCCTCAACTCCATACGAGGACTGATGACCCTTCACCGACTGGGTAGAAACCCCGAGAGGGCCCTCGCAAGTCGCACCAAGGCTAGCCTGTCCTGAGGCCACAGAGCAGGTTCCTGGGGCCCTGATAAAACACGAAAGACCCTGCTGCAACTAGAGAAAAAACAACAGCTTTTCCCCTTCAAGTTCAGTCAGGACCTTGTCCACTGCAGTGTCTCAGGGGAAATCACCCCTTCCTTCTTGGACCTAGAAAGGCTGCTTCACACTCTTCTGTGACCCACGAAGTTCCCCAACCCATACGACCCCACTCGAGAGGAACACCGAGGGTCACGCCGCCTCTAGAGAAAAACCAACAGCTTTTCCCCTGCAAGTTCAGTCAGGACCTTGTCCACTGCAGCGTCTCAGGGGAAATCACCCCTTCCTTCTTGGACCTAGAAAGGCTGCTTCACACTCTTGCTGTGACCACGAAGTTCCCCAACCCATACGACCCCACTCGAGAGGAACACCGAGGGTCACGCCGCCAACTAGGAAGGAATCCCGAGAGGACCCTCGCAACTCCCACAGAAACTGGCCTCTCTTCCGGCCACAGGGGTGGTTTCCTGGGTCCACACTTGTTATTAGAGAGGACCCCGCGGCAACTCAGAAAAACCAAGAGGATCCCCGATTTCGCCTGCTAAGCTTCAGATGAGGATACCTTTCACTGCTCTGTGGGGAAATGATTCCCAGCGCTCCCCTCGCATCCCAAGAGTAGGCACTTAACCAAGAAAGGGGGGGGGGAACTCCAGGGGTCGTGCCACCATTTACCAAGACCCCAAATGCCTCAGTCCACTCCAGATAAAACTGATTGCCCTGCACTGCCTCGACTGTCTCCATAGGATCGACTCACACCACGCTGGCTTATTTGACTGCCACGTGACAAATACAGGGCAAGACACTAATACCTGTGTCCACTCAATGGGGAGCATGACACTCATGCTGCAGCTCGGTAGGATAGTAGCCGTAAACGTCTCCTCACGAGACGAGACCTGACTCCGCTGTGGAGGCTCCAGGGAAACCCCAAGCCTCATGTCATCACGGGCCAGAAAAGCTCAGGCTCTGGCCTCAGCTCCAGTCGAGGACAGATGATGTGGCGCCAACTGACGCAGAATCGCCAGAGGACCATCGCAACTCACTTGGAGACTGGCATTTCCTGAGGCCACAGCCGCGTGTCCCTCGTGTCCCTGTAGTAACTCGAGAGAAAACCCTTCCGCAATTTGGGAAAACAAGCAGCTTCTCTCCTGCAGCAAGTGAGGCCCTTGTGCTTTGTGGCCTCTTGGGGGAAATCACCCCTTTCCACTTGGACCTCAAAAGGCTCCTTCACACACTTGCTATGCCCCACGAAGTTCCCCAAACCACCCTTCACTTCGAGAGGAACATCGAGGATCCTGCCGCGTCTCAAGAGGTGCCCCGTGTTCCTCTCCTAAGCTCCAGATGAGGGTCACTTTCCGTCCTATATCGGGAAAGGATTCAACGCCCTACCCTCGCATTTCAAGAGCAGGTGATTTCCCGTGGAGTGTGAGGAAGAACTCCAGGCCTCATTCCACCGTTTCCCAAATCCCCCAAAAGCTTCATTCCACTCCAGATGAACCTGATTGCCCTGCACTAGCTGGAAAATCACTCCGAGGATCAACTCACGTCTCTCTTGCATGTGTGACAGCACTATGGCACCTCGAGGGCAAGCCACAGATCCCTGTGTCCGCTTGATGAGAAGCCTGACACTGCTGCTGAGGCTCAGTAGGAACTTGGCGTACACGTCTACAAGCAAGAAGAAGAATCACACCCCTGTGGAGGCTCCAAGGAACCCCAAACTCAAGTAAGCATGGGCGAGGTAAGCTCGAACTCCGGCCTCAGCTCCATAAGAATACTGAGGACTCGGCGTCGACTGGGGATGAAACCCCAAAGGCCTCTCGCAACGTGCACCCAGACTGGCCTTCACCTGATACCACAGGGGCGGGTCCCTGGTGTCCGCTTGAACTCAATAGGATCCTACCGAAACAAAAGAAAAATCAAGAGCGTCTTCTCTGCATGCAGGTTGAGGCCCTTTTCCACTGAGGCGTCTCTGGGGAAGTCACCCCTTTCCTCTTTGACCTAGAAAAGCTCCTTCACACCCTTGCTGTGACCCACGTAGTTCCCTGATCCGCCCGTCCCCACTCAAGAGGAACACCGAGGGTTTTGCCGTGACTCAAGGCAGCCCCGTTTTACCCTGCTTATTTCCAGATGAGGTTCTCTTTTTTTTGTTTTGTTGAGGAAGGTTTCCCTCACTTCTCTTGCATCTGAAGGTGGCATTCGAACCAGGAAACTCGGTCAGGACTCCATGGGTCGCACCACCATTCCCAAGACCACCAAATGCCTTAGTCCACTCCAGATGAACCTGAATGCCCTGAATTGACTCGACTCTCACCCCTAGGATCGACTGAAGCCTAGCTGGTAATTGTGACAGCCCTGTGGCACGTTGGGGGCAAGCCACAGATCCCAGTGTCCGTTTGACAGGGAGACTGACACTGCTGCTGCAGCTTGAGAGGAAAGCGGCCGTACACGTCTCCCCACAAAACAAGGCCTCACTCCACTGTAGACCCTCCAGGGGTACCCCAAAACCCATGTCAGCATGGGTATGGAAAGTTCAGCATCTGGCCTCCGATTTAGACAAGGACTGAGGACCTGGCACAGCCTGGGGCAGGAATCCCCATAGGCCAATTGGAACTTGCACAGAGACAGGCCTCTCTTGAGGCCACAGGTGCGGGTCCCTGTGGTATAAGACATACCTCGAGGGGACCCCACCACAACTCGAGAAAAACCAGGGGCTTCTCCCCTGCAGGCAATGTGAGGCCCTAGACAGCAGCGTCGTCTCAGGGCATATCACACCTTTCCTCTTGGACGTTGAAAGGCTCCTTCCCATGATTGCTGTGACACACAAAGTTCCCTTACCCACGTGCCAACACGAAAAATGCAACGAGGCACCCGCTGCGACACAAGGGGAGCCCCCATTTCCCCTGCTCAGCTCCAGATGAGGGTCCTTTTACCTGGTCCATCAGGAAAAGCTTCCCGGCGCTCCCCTCGCATTCCCGGAGGAGGGGATTGCAAAAGGAGACTCGGGAGGAACACCAGGGTTCGTTCCACCATACCCCAAGACTCTCAAATGCCTCATTCACTCCAGATGAAACTGATAGCCCTGCACCACCTCGACTGTCACCCCGAATATCGACTCACTCCTCGCTGGCAAGTGTGTCAGACCTGGGCTACACTGAGTGCAAGCCAGAGATCCCTGTGTCCACTTGAAGGAGAGCCTGACATTGCTGCTGCAGCTCGGGAGGAATGTGGTGGTGCACGACTCAGCGTGAGACGTGGCCTGACACCCTTGGGGGGGCTTCAGGGGTACCCCAAGTCCCATGTCAGCATGGTCGAAGAAAGCTCAAACTCCGGCCTCAGCTCCAGACGAGGTCTGAGGACTCGACACAGACTGGGGAGGAATCTCCAGAGGCCCCTCGATATTTGTACGGAAACTGGAATCTACTGCGTTCATAGGGGCGGTCCCTGGGGTCCACACCGTAACTAGAGAAGACCCCGCCACTACTCGAGGAAAACCAGGAGCTTCTACCCTGAGGCGGGCTGAGGCCCTTGTCCTCTTAGGTATCTCGGATTAAATCACCCATTCCTTCTTGAATCTGAAAACGGTCCTTCACACCCTTGCTGAGACTCACGTATTTCCCGACGTACTTGTAGCCACTTGAGAAAAACACCGAGGGTACCACCATGACTCAAGAGGAGCCTCGTTTTCCCCTTCTCACCTTCAGATGAGGGTCCCTTTCACTGTTTCATCAGGAAAGGATTCCCGGTGATCCCCACGCATCCCAAGAGGTGGTGCTTGCCACAGGGGAGTCGGAAGGCACACTAGGGTTCGTGCCACCATTCCCCAATACCCCAGAATGCCTCGTCCACTCCAGATGAACATGAGTGTCCTGCACTGCCTCGATTGTCACACTGACGGTTCGACTCACACCACGCTGGAACGTGTGACAGCCCTGGGGTACCTTAAAGGCAAGACACAATTCCCTGTGTCTGTTAGTAGGGGAGAGTGACACTGCTGCTGCCGCTTGGGAGGAAAGCGACCATACACGTCTCCATGAAAGATGAGGCCTGACACCCCTGTGTGTTCTCCACGGGAACCCACAGACCCATGTCAGCACAGGAAAAGAAAGGTCAGGTTTTGACTGCAGCTCAGGTGGATGCTGCCAACCTTACGCCTATGGGGAAGAAATCCCTAGAGGCCCCTCACACAGTTACTGGCCTCTCTGGAGGCCACAGGGGCAGATCTCAGGGGTCCCTGTCGTAACTCGAGAGGACCCCTCCACAACTCGAGAAAACCCAGAAGCTTCTCCTCTGCAGGAGAGTCAAGCCTTTGTCCGCTATGGCGTCTTGTGGTTAGTCACCCCTTCACTCTTGGACCTCGAAAGGCTCCTCACACCCTTGCTGTGACCCACGAAGTTCCCCGACCTACCCATCCTCACTCGAGAGGAACATGGAGGATCCCACCGCGACTCTGAAGGAGCCCCGTATTCCACTGCTCTGCTCCAAATGAGGGTCACTTATCCTTCTCCGCTAGGAAAGGATTCTTGGCGCTCCCCTCGCATCCCAAGAAGATGAGCTTGCACCAGAAGTGTCGGGAGGAACACCAGGGATCATGTCATCATTTCCCAAGACTCCTGAATGCCCCGTCCGATCCAGATGACTTTGACTGCCCTGCACTGCTTCGACTGTCATGCGGACGATCGACTCACACTACACTGGCACGTGTGACATCTCTGGGGTACCTCGAGGCAAGCCACAGATCTCTGTGTCCGCTCAACGAGGAGCCTGTCATTGCTGTTGCAGCTCGCTTTGAAAGCAGCCGTGCATGTCCCCTTGCGAGATGAGGCCTGATCCCCTGTGGGTTCTCTAGGGGAACCCACAGACCCATATAATCACAGGCCACCAAAGCTCAGGCTCCGTCCTCAGCTCCAGACGAGGACTGAAGACCCAACATCGAATTGGAAGGGATCTCCAGAGGCCCCTCGATACTCGCACGGAGACTGGCCTCTCCTGAGGACACAGCAGCAGGCCTCAGGGATCCCTGTTGTAACTCTAGAGGAACAGCCACAATTCAAAAAAAACAAAAAAAAACAAAAAAAAAAACAGGAGCTTCTGCCCTGAGGGTGGGGTGAAATCCTTGTACACTGCGGCCTCTAGGAGGAAATCATACCTTCCCTCTTGGACCTTGAGGACTCCATTACACCCTTGCTCTGACCCACGAATTTCCCCTACATACACATCCCCACTCAAGAGGAATACCGAGGATCCCGCCACGACTCAAGATGAGCCCCGTTGTCCCCTTCTGAGCTCCAGATTATGGTCCGTGTCCCTGCTATGTCAAGAAAGGATTCGCGGCGCTACCCTTGCATACCAAGAAAAGGCAATTGCGCAAGCAGTGTTGAGAGGAACACCAGGGGTCATGCCACCATTCCTAAGACCCCAAATACCTCCTCCATTCCAGATGAACCTGACTGCCCTGCACTGCCTCGACTGATCATAATGATGAACTCACGCCACGCTGCACGTGTAACAGCACTGGGATACCTTGAGGGCAAGGGAGAGATCCCTGTGTCCTCTCGACGGGGAGCCTGACACTGCTGCTGCATCTAGGGATGAAGTGGCCGTATATGTATCTACGCGAGACGAGGCCTGACTCCCATGTGAGGGCTCCAGGGGCAACCTAAGACACATGTCAGCACGGGCGAGTAAAGCTCAGGGTCCTGCCTCAACTCCAGAATAGGACTGAGGAGGTGCCGAGGACAGGGGGATTTACCAGAGGCCCCTCGCAACTCCCACAGAGACTGGCCTCTCGTGAGGCCACAAGGGCGGGTCCCTGGGGCCCCTGTCTTAAATCGAGAGGATCCTGCCTAAACTCGAGAAAAACCAAGAGTTTCTCCCCTGCAGGCGGCGTGAACACCTTATCCGCTGGGGCTTATCAGGGGAAATCACCCCTTCCCAATTAAACCTCGAAAGTCTGATTCACCCTTTCTGTGAGCCATGATTTTCCCCGACACAACCGTTCCCCCTCGAGAGGAACACCGAGGGTCCCACCTCGAGTCAAGAGAAGCACCGTTTTTCCCTGCTCAGCTCCAGATGAGGGTCCATTTCCCTGCTCTGAAGGGAAAGGATTCCCGTCACCCCCCTTGCATCCCAAGAGGATGAGCTCGCACCAGAAAAGTTGGGAGAAACACCAGGGATCGTGCCACCATTCCTCAAGACCCCCAAATGCCTCATCCACTCCAGAAAAAACTGATTGCCTTGCACTGCCTCGACTGTCACCACAACAATCGACTCTCGACACCCTGGCACGTGTACAGCCCTGGGTTACTTCTAGGACAAGAAACAGATCCCTATGTCCGATTGACGGGGAGCCTGACACTGCTGCTGCAGCTAGGGAGAAAAGCGGCCTTGCATGTTTCCACGCGAGACGAGGCCTGTGTCCCCTTTTGTGGCCTCATGGCAACCTAAACAACAATGTCAGCACGAGCACGGAAAGCTGAAGCTCCGGCCTCAGCTCCATATGAGGAATGAGGACCCAGCACCGACTTGGGATGAATCCCCAGATGCCCCTCTCAAATCGCCTGGAGATTGGCCTCTACTGAGGCTACAGCAGTGGGCCCCTAGGGTCCCCGTCTTAACTCAAAATTACCCTGCCACAACTCGAGACAAAACATAAGCTTCTCCCCTGCAAGGAGGGTCAGCCTTTTTTCAGCTGAGCGTCTTGGTCGAAATCAGCCCTTCCCTCTTGGACCACGAAAGGCCTCTTCACACCCTTGCTCTGACCTATGAAGTTTGTCCACCCAGCCTTCCCCCTCTAGAGGAAATCCGAGGGTCCCCCTGAGACTCAAGAGAAGCTCCGTTTTCCCATGCTCAGCTCCAGATGAGGGTCCCTTTCCCTGATCCGCCGGGATTGGGTTCCCGGCGCTCCCTCACATCCCAAGAGGGGGCGCCCCCCCAAGAGACTCGGGAGGAGAACCAGTTGTCAGGCCACCATTTCCCATGACACCTAAATGTATCTTCCAGTCCACATAAACCTGACTGCCCTGCACTGCCTCGACTGTCCCCTCGAGGCTCGACTCCAGACACACTGGCACGTGTGACAGCCCTGGGGTACCTCGAGGGTAAGCCATAGACACATGTACCGCACGAAGGGGAGTCTGTCTCTATTGCTGCAGCTGGGAAGGCAAACGGCCGTGTACGTGTCCAGGCGAGAAGAGGCCTGATTCCCTTGTGGGGGCTCCGGGGGAAACCCAAGACCTATGTGAGCATGGGCAATGAAAGCTCAGGCTCTGACCTCAGTACCAGACGAGGACTGAGGACCAGTCAACTACTGGGGAAGAATCCCCAGAGGAGCTTTTCAACTGGCATAGAGACTGGCCTCTCCTGAGACCACAGGGGTGGGTTCCTGGGGTCCCTGTCATTACTCAAGAGGACCCCAACTCAACTCGAGAGAAACTAGAAGCTTCTCCCTTGCAGGCGGGGTGAGACCCTTGTCCGCTGCAGCATCTCGGGGGATATCACCCCTTCCTTCATGTACCTGAAAAGCCTCCTTTAAAACATTACTCTGACCCAAGAAGTTTCATCCCCACTAGAGAGGAGCCTGGAGGGTCCCGCTGCGACTCAAGAGGTGTCCCGTTTTCCCCTGCTCAGTCCCTTTTGAGGCTCCTTTGGGAAAGGGTTCCCAGTGCTCCCCTTACATCCCAGAATGAGGTGCTCACCCCAGGAGAGACGGGAGTATCATCAGTGGTGGGGCCACTATTCCCCAAGACCCCAAATGTCTCGTCCACTCCATATGAACTTGACTGCCCTGCACTGACTCGACTGTTACCCTGAGGCTCGAAGCCTGACACACTGGCACGTGTGACAGCCCTGGGGTACCTAGAGGGCAAGACACTGATCCCTGTGTCCACTTGACAGGGAGCCTGACACTGCTGCTGCAGTTAAGGAGGCAAGCGGCCGTGCACGTCTCCATTTGAGACGAGGCCTGACTCCCATGTGGGAGCTCCAGGGAAACCCCAAGACCGACGTCAACATGGGCAAGAAAAGCTCAGGCTCCAGCCTCAGTACCAAACGAGGATTAAGTGCCCAGGAACGAAAGGGCAAGAATCCCCAGAGGCACCTGGCATCTTGAACAGAGACTGGCCTCTCCCAAGGACACAGGGCCGGATCTCTGGGGTCCCAGTCCTAAATCGATATGACCCCGCTGCAAGTTGAGTAAAAACAGAAGCTTCTCATCTGTAGGAGATGTGAGGCCCTTTTCTGCTGCGGCCTCTCAGGAAAAACCACCCCTTTCATCTTAGACCTCGAAATGCTCCTTCACACCCTTGCTGTGACCCAAGAGATTCCCCACCTCACCGTCCTCACCTGAGAAGAACACCAATGGTTCTGCTGCGACTCAAGAGGAGCCACGTTTTAACCTGCTAGCTCCAGATGAGGGTCCCATTCCCTGCTCTGTCGAGAAAGGGTCCTCAGCACTCCGCTCGCATCCCAAGAGGAGGCACTCGCATCAGGATTGTCGGGAGGAGCATCAGGGGTTGGACCATCATTCCCAAAGAACCCCAAATGCCTCCTCCACTCCAGATGAACCTGACTGCCCTGCACTGCCTCGACAGTCACCCCAAGGCTCGACGCCCAACACACTGGCACGTGTGACAGCCCAAGGGTACCTCGAGGGCAAGCCATAGGTCCCTGTGTCCACCCAGTAGGGAGCCTGACACTGCTGCTTCAGCTGGGGAGGAAAGTGGCCGTGCATGTCTCCAGGAGAGACGAGGCCTTACTCCCCGTGTGGTCTCCAGGGGAACCCAAGACCTATCTCAGCACAGGCAAGGAATGATAATGCTCCGGACTCACAACCAGACGAGGACTGAGGACCCGGTGACAACTGGTTAGGAATCCCCAAAGGCGCCTGGCAACTGGCATGGAGACTGGCCTCTCCTGAGGCCACAGGGGTGGGTCCCTCGTGTCCCCATCGTAACTCAAGAGGATCCCACTGCAACTCGAGAAAAATCAGAAGATTCTCCCCTGCAGGCGGGGTGAGGTCCTTGACCACTGCGGCATCTCGGGGGAAATCACCCTTTCCTTCTTGGACCTCAAAAGGCTCCTTCACACCCTTGCTGTGACCCAAGAAGTTCCCCACCTCACCGTCCTCACCTGAGAAGAACACCAATGGTTCTGCTGCGACTCAAGAGGAGCCACGTTTTAACCTGCTAGCTCCAGATGAGGGTCCCATTCCCTGCTCTGTCGAGAAAGGGTCCTCAACACTCCAATCGCATCCCAAGAGGAGGCACTCGCGTCACGATTGTAGGGATAAGCATCAGGGGTTGGACCATCATTCCCAAAGAACCCCAAATGCCTCCTCTACTCCAGATGATCCTGACTGCCCTGCACTGCCTCGACAGTCACCCCGAGGCTCGACGCCTGACACACTGGCACGTGTGGCAGCCCAAGAGTACCTCGAGGGCAAGCCATATGTCCCTGTGTCCACCCAGTAGGGAGCCTGACACTGCTGCTTCAACTGGGGAGGAAAGTGTCCGTGCACATCTCCAGAAGAGACGAGACCTCACTCATGACGCCTGACACACTGGCACGTGTGGCAGCCCAAGAGTACCTCGAGGGCAAGCCATATGTCCCTGTGTCCACCCAGTAGGGAGCCTGACACTGCTGCTTCAACTGGGGAGGAAAGTGTCCGTGCACATCTCCAGAAGAGACGAGACCTCACTCACCGTGTGGTCTCCAGGAAAACTCAAGACCTATCTCAGCACGGGCATGGAATGCTAATGCTCCAGACTCACAACAAGACGAGTACTGAGGACCCGGTGACAACTGGGGAGGAATCCCCAAAGGCGCCTGGCAACTGGCATGGAGACTGGCCTCTCCTGAGGCCACAGGGGTCGGTATCTCGAGTCCTCATCGTAACTCGAGAGGTTCTCACTGCAACTCGAGAAAAATCAGAAGATTCTCCCCTGCAGGCGGGTTGATGGACTTGACCACTGCGGCATCTTGGGGGAAATCACCCTTTCCTTCTTGGACCTCAACAGACTCCTTCACACCCTTGATGTGACCCAAGAAGTTCCTCACCCCACCTGTCACCATTCGAGAGGTCTCTGAGGGTCCTGCTGTGACTCAAGAATAGCCCCGTTTTCCCCTGCTCAGGTCCACATGAGGGTCCATTTCTCTGCTCCGTCCTGCAAGGTTTCCCGGCGATTTCCTCACAACCCAGGAGGAGGCGCTAGCACCAGGAGTGTCGGGAGGAGCATCAGGAGTCGGGCCACCGTTTACCAAGTCCCCTAAATACCTCGTCCCCTCCAGATGAACCTGAATGCCCTGCACTGCCTCGACTTTCACCCTGAGTTTCAACGCCCAACACACTGGCACGTGTGACAGCCCTGGGATACCTCGAGGGCAAGCCACAGATCCCTGTGTCCACTTGATGGGGAGCCTGACACTGCTGCTGCAGCCGGGGAGGCAAGCGACCATGCACATCTCCAGGCAAAACGAGGCTGTCTCATATGTGGTGGCTACAGGGGAACACCAAGACCTATGTTAGCACAGGTGAGGCAAGCCCTGGCTCCGGCCTCGGTACCATACGAGGATTGAAGACCAGGCAAAGGCTGGGGAAGAATCCCCAGAGGCGCCAAGCAACTGGCACAGGAACTGGCCTCTTTTGCGATCACAGGGGCGGATCTCTACGGTCCCTATCGTAACTCGAGAGGACCCCATTGCAAGTCGAGGAATACCAGAAGCTTCTCCCCCGCATGTGGGTGAAGCCCTTGTCCGCTGTGGTGTCTCGAGGGAAATCACCCCTTCCCTCTTGGACCTTGAAAGGGTCCTTTTCACCCTTGCTGTAACTCAAAATGTTCCCCGCCCCACCCATCCCCAATTGAGAGGCAACCCGTGGGTCCTTTTGAGACACAAGAGAAGCCCCATTTCCCCTGCGCAGCTCCAGATGAGGGTCCCTTTCCCTGCTCGGTCGGGAAAGGGTTTCCTGTGATCTCCTCGCATCCAAAGTGGAGGTGCTTGCACCTGGAGAGTCAGGAGGAGAATCAGGTTTCTGGCCAACATTCTCCAAGACCCCCAAATGTCTCCTCAACTCCAGATGAACCTGACTGCCCTGCACTGTATCAACTGTCACCTCGAGGCCTGACGCCACTCACATTCTCACGTGTGACAGCCCTGAGGTATCTCGACGGCAAGCCACAGATCCCGGTGTCCGCTCGACGGGGAGCCTGACACTGGTGCTGCAGCCAAAAACGAAAGTGGTTGTGCATGTCTTCGCGCAAGACGAGGCCTGACTCCCCTGTTGGGGCTTCAGGAGGCCCCAAGACTTGTGTCAGAATAGGTGAGGAAAGCTCAGCATCTGGCCTCAGCACCATACGAGGAATCAGGACCCAGGGACGACTGGGGAGGGATCCCCAGAGGCGTCTCACAACTCGCTCAGAGACTTGGCTCTCCTGAAGCCAAAAGGGCGGGTTCCTGGTGTTCCAGTCATAACTCGAGAGGACCCCTCTTTAACTCGAGAAGCACCAGAAGCTTCTCCAATGCAGGCGGGGTGAGTACCTTGTCTGCTGCGGTGCCTTGGGGGAAATCACCCCTTCCTTCTTGGACCTCGAAAGGCTCCTTCACACCCTTGCTGTGACCCAAGAAGTTCCCTGCCCCACTCGCCCCACTCGAGACGAACGCCGAGGGTCCAGCCACGACTCAAGAGGAGCCTCGTTTGCCCCTGCTCAGATCCAGATGAGGGTCCCTATCCCTGCTCCGTCGGGAAAGGGTTCCCAGTGCTCCCCTCGCATCCAAAGTGGAGGCGCATGAACCAAGAGAGTCGGGAAGAGAATCAAGTTTCCAGCCA
>SJYD01056100.1:19855-30122 GCA_006408635.1 Nanger granti | reverse complement strand
CCAGAATGGAAGATTGTTGTTGGTGTTCTTGGCTGCCTATGGGAGGGCTCCGGGCTGGTCATCCATATGCTTTCCTCCCGTATGCAGCTAGGAGATCATTGGAGAGGGCCTGTGAGTCAATCCCCTGCAGTATTAACCCCAAGAGGAAGATCCTGCCATGGGAGGTATGTGACAGACACAGAGCTTCTGAGGGGGTCAGGTGGTGAGTCCTGAAGGCACACTGATATAGAGGCCAGGACCCTCTCCTCTCTCAGGTGGGGAAGCTCAGGTCAGGCAGCCTGAATGCAGAGCATGCATTCACCTCTGTGGGAGCTATTATCTCCACAGCCACAGTGCCAGGAGAGCCTGGGAATCTTTCTACCTGTACATATCTGAGCAAATGACCATGGGAGGCTGTTTGGCTCACATCTGAATAAAAGTCATAAACTTTGGCAGGGAATGGATGTCATCTGTGACTGACTACAGTAGGCCAGATGACTCCAGTACATCCATGCCACCCCTTGTTAAGTAAGGGAGAAGGGAAGAGACCCAGGCCTCTCTTGCTAAACACACAGACACAGGCCCTTGCTCTTGGAGAACGCATGCTGCAGGGACTGCAGATCTTGAAGTTTCAGGCAACTGACATGCCAGTTCCCAGGAAACACATGCCAGGCATACATTGAGTGCAGTTTGAAACAGATCCTTGCTTAAGAGAAGCAGACAAGGTTCCCAGAAGACCACAGGGGACGAAGAGGGATGAGAGCATCACATGGTGTGGCAGGGGCTGGGGATGTCAGTGTGGTGGCTGGGCAAGTGGGAGTACCCAGATGCAGAGCACCAGCAATGCCTAAGTGGTACTCCTATATGACCTGTCTGTGACTGAAGTACCAGTGGTCCTTAAAGGAAACCAGTATTCCCAAAATGGAGTACTTACAGATGTCTATTCTGGCACCCTTGCTCTGCCAGAGACTAACGCTGTTACTTGAGCTTCTTCCTTCCCTGGCATGTGGCATGACAATTTCTTTGACTTCAAGCAGATTAAGAATCACCGCCGAATGCCTGTCATGGTCAGCAACCAAGATGAAGACATGCTTATCTCCATGATGGCTTTGAAGGGCAGGGAAATAGCCTAAGGACAAGTGGATGAGGGAGCTGGGCAGGCAAGTGGGGGTTGGGGGATCCTATGACCCAGCTGCGTGTGTTCGCCATGAGCCTTTGGAAAGGCAAAGCGGAAGATGCTGATGCCTGCCTGGCAGGCCAGCTGCAGAACCTAGAAGCTTGTGCACCTTCACTTTTTCCATCATCCCAGTCCTGGTAGGTGCCAGAACGAGGCCATCCCCAGGCCTGCTGCAAGCTGGTATTTTCCTTTCGGGACAACCCATGCTTCAGGAACAGAGAGATCATTAAGGAGTACCTCTGTGGCATCATTGGTGGGACCTGGCTCCCAGGGCAGTGTGGGTGGGTAGGAGAGGGTGTCGGATGCACCATTTACCTGAATATTTCTTGTCTCCCCTGTCTTCCTTCTGGATATAGGACATGTACGTCCTCTCCAGTCCACTGCTTCTGTGAGGATGAATGGGGAGCTCCCAACCTCTGGCTAGACACCAGCAGCGTGAATGACCTCAAGCGGTTCTTGGGCCACATCTCTCCAGGACATAACAGGATTGCTGAGTTGGGGTCCATCTGGGCCTCCTCAGAATGGACGATTGGTGTTGGGGTTCTTGGCTGCTCATGGTGCATCATTTACCTGAATATTTCTTGTCTCCCCTGTCTTCCTTCTGAATATAGGGCATGTACGTCCTCTCCAGTCCACTGGTTCTGTGATGATGGATGGGGAGCTCCCAACCTCAGGCTGGACACCAGCAGCGTGAATGACTTCAAGCGGTTCTTGGACCATATCCCTCCAGGACGTAACAGGATTGCTGAGTTGGGGTACATCTGGGCCTCCTCAGAATGGACGATTGGTGGTGTGGTTCTTGGCTGCTCATGGGAGGGCTCGTGGCTTGTCATCCATAGGCTGTCCTCTCCTGCTCCTTTGCTGGCTGATCTGTTCAGCCAGCAGGTCATTGGTGAGGGCCTGTGAGTCAATTCTCTGCAGTATTAACACCAGGTGGAAGGTCCTAGCATGAGAAGTAAGTGACAAGACACAGAGGTTTTGAGTAGGTCAGGAGGGGAGGCCTGAAAGCAGATTGGTATAGAGGCCATGACCCTCTCCTCTCCCAGGTGGAGAAGCTCAAGCTCATGCAGACTGGATGCAGAGCCTGAATTCACGTCATGAGGGTAGCAGATGACAGGCTGAGACTGGAGGCTTGGGGTCTTCATGTGTCCTAGTCTCATTCAGAGGAGCTCCAGTTACAGTATGGAAGACCCAGGTGATTCTCACCAAGGCAGTCTGAATTGAGCACCTTTGTCGCCATCATCATTCCCTGTGTCCTGCTGCTCATGAGGACACTGGAGCTTCTTCAATGTGAGCCCGAGGATTCAGTGTGCAGGAGCCCTGAGACCTGCCAGCATGCTGGGGTCACCGGAGCTGTTGCAGGCAGCAGGTGGACCATCAGTCGAGGAGGCTGCTTTCTTCAGTGGGAAGGCAGAGGAGGAAGGAGTAGCTCCAGAAGAAGAAGAGGTGGTGCAGTCCAGCAACTGTTCCAGCTGCTGTGGAATACATCATTGAGGAGGTTGAAGTGGGGGCAGAAGAGGAGCGGGGGAAGTAGTCCCTGCAGGAGCAGTAGGAGAAGCCATAGGAGCAGGGCCAGGAACATACAAGGACAGAAACCACGAGCGACGAGCCCCCACTGGAGGAACTGGAGGCAATGGAGGCACTACTGGTGGAGCTGAGCTCTGCAAATGAGAAAGACCCGAAAGCCTAACTTCAGCTCCAGAGGAAGAACCATCAGAGGAGAAAGCGTCCCTTGAGTCATATTAGTGCCATCATTCAGGGCATCCATGGCTTGTGGGACAAAGCTGTATCCTTAGTTTTGCTTCTCAGGCGTCAGATGCACAAGAGGACGAGGACAGGACCAGAAGGAGGGGTGGGGTTGAGGGAAATCGCCAGCTGAGTGGAGGCCAAGGGAATTGGGGGACAATGAATTGGGGTTCGTGGAAGCTGTGATCTCCATAAACACAGTGCCAGCAGAGCCCGGGAATCTTTCTAACTATACGTGTCTGATCAAACGACTCTGGGAGGCTCAGTTTGGCTCACATCTGTGTAGAAGCCACATACTTTGGCAGGGAATGGATGTCATCAGTGACTGGAGACAGTGTTCCAGATGACGCCAGTACTCCCAAGCAACCCCTTGTGAAGACAGGGTGCAAGAAATAGAACCAGGCCTCTCCTGCTACATGTACACCCATTGGCACTTGCACATGGAGAACGCATGCTGCACAGACTGCAGATCCTGAAGTTTGAGGCCACTGACATGCCACTCCCCAGGATACACATGACTGGCATACATCATGTGTGGTTGGAAACAGATCCTCCCTTGGGGGATGCTGACAAGGATCCCATAAGACCACAGGGGACCCATAGGAAGGAGAGCATCACATGGTGTGGCAGGCCTGGGGATGTCAGTGTGGTGGCTGGGCAAGCGGGAGTACCCTGAAGCAGAGCACCAGTGATTCCAAAGTGGTACTCCTACACGACCTGTCTGTGCCTGAAGTACGGGTGGTCCCTATAGGAAACAAGTACGTGGAGTACTGACAGACGCCTGTTCCAATGCCCTTGCTCTGCCCGAGACTAACCCTGTTACTCAAGACTCTTCCTTCCCAGGCATGTGGCATGACTGGTTCCTTGACTTCAAACAGATTACCAACCACCGCCAGAGGCCCATCATGGTCAGCGACTGAGATGAAGACTTTCTTGTCTCCATGATGGCTTTGAAGGGCAGGGAGGGAGCCTGAGGACTGGTGGGTGGGGGAGCTGGGCAAGCAAGTGAGGATCGTGGGATCCTATGACCCAGCTGCGTGTGTTCACCGTGAGCCTTTGGAAAGGAAAATCGGTAGTTGCTGATGCTGCCTGGGAAGCAAGCTGCGGATCTTAGATGCTTGTGCACCTATACCTTTTCCATCCTCCCTGTCCTGGCAGGTGCCGGAATGAGGCCATCCCCTGGTTCGTTGTAAGCTTTTTCCGTTAGGGACAACCCATGCTTCAGGAACAAAGAGATCTTTAAGGAGTACCTCTTTGGCATTGCTGGTGTGACCTGGCTCCCAGGGTAGTGTGAGTGTGTGGGAGAGAGAGTTGGATGCACCACCTACCTGAATCTTTGCTGTCTCCCCTGTCTTCCTTCAGGATATAGGGCATGTACATCCTCTGCCGTCCACTGCTTCTTTGAGGATGGATGGGGAGCTCCTAACCTCAGGCTGAACACCATATATGTGAACTTCCACACCTGATTCTTGGAACACATCTCTCCAGGATGTAACAGAATTGCTGAGGTGGGGTCCATCTGGACCTTCCCAGAATGTACGATTGGTATTAGGGTTCTTGAATGCCAATGGGAGGGCTTGGGTTTGGTCACCCATATGCTGTCCTCCCCTGTGCGGCTAGGAGATCATTGGAGAGGGTCTGTGAGTCAATCCCCTGCAGTATTAACCCCAAGAAGAAGATCCTACCATGGGAGGTAAGTGACAGACACAGAGGCTCTGAGAGGTCAGGAGGTGAGTTCTGAAGGCAGATTGATATAGAGGCAAGGACCCTCTCCTCTTGCCAGGACCCTCTCCTCTCCCCAGTGTTGAAGCTCAGGTTTAGGCATCCAGGATGCAGAGCAAGGATTCACGACTGTGGAAGCTGTGATCTCCCCAGCCACAGTGCCAGGAGAACCTGTGACTCTTTCTACCTGTACGTGTCTGAGCAAATGACCATGGGAGGCTCAGTTTGGCTCACATCTGAATAGAATCCACACACTTTGGCAGGGAATGGATGGCATCTGTGACTGAATGCAGTAGGACACATGACTCCAGTATGTCCATGCCACCCCTTGTTAAGTAAGGGAGCAGGGAAGAGACCCAGGCCTCTCTTGCTAAATGCACAGACACAGGCCCTTGTGCTTGGAGAACACATGCTTCAGGGACTGCAGATCCTGAAGTTTCAGGCAATTGATATGCCAGTTCCCAGGAAACACATGACAGGCATACATCGAGTGCAGTTTGAAACATATCCTTGCTTGAGGGAAGCGGACAAGGGTCCCAGAAGACCACAGGGGATGCAGACGGATGAGAGCATCACATGGTGTGGCAGGGGCTGGTGATGTCAGTGTGGCGGCTGGGCAAGTGGAAGTACCCAGATGTAGAGCACCAGCGATTCCTAAGTGGTACTCCTATATGACCTGTCTGTTCCTAAAGTATGGGTGGTCTCTATAGGGAAAAAGTATGGGGAGTACTGACAGTTGCCTGTTCTGGTGCCTTTGCTCTGCCCGAGAATAACCCTGTTATTGCAGACTCTTCCTTCCCTGGCATGTGGCATGACTGGTTCTTTGACTTCGAGCAGATTACCCACCACTACCAAAGGCCCGTCATGGTCAGCAACCCAGATGAAGACTTGCTTATGTCCTTGATGGCTTTGATGGGCAGGGAGAGAGCGGGAGGACAGGTGGGTGGGGGAGATGTGCAGAAAAGTGAGGATTGGGGGATCCTATGACCCGGCTGCGTGTGTTTGCCGTGAGCTTTAGGAAAGGCAAAGTGGAAGATGCTGATGTCTGCCTGAGAGGCAAGCTGTGGACCCTAGAAGCTTGTGCACCTTCACCTTTTCCATCCTCCCAGTCCTGGCAGGTGCTGGAATGAGGCCATCCCCAGGCCCGCTGCAAGCTGGTATTTTCCTTTCTGGACAACCTGTGTTTCAGGAACAGAGAGATCACTAAGAAGTACCTCTTTGGCATCACTGATGCGACCTGGTTCCCATGACAGTGTGAGTAGGTGGGAGAGGGAGTTGGATGCACCACCTACCTGAATCTTTGCTGTCTCCCCAGTCCTCCTTCAGGATATAGGGCATGTACGTCTTCTCCAGTCCACTGATTCTGTGAGGATGGATGGGGAGCTCCTAACCTCAGGCCAGACAACAGCACCGTGAACTTCCTCAAATGGTTCTTGGACCACATCTCTCTAGGATGTAACAGAATTGCTGAGGTGGGGTCCATCTGTGCCTCCCCAGAAAGGACGATTGTTGTTGCGGTTCTTGGCTGGCCACGGGAGGGCTAGGGACAGGTCATTCATATGGTCTCCTCCTCTGTGTGCCCAGCAGATTATTGACAAGGGCCTGTGACTCAATCCTCTGCAGTATTACTCCCAGGAGTAAGGTCTGGCCATGAGAGGTAAGTGACAAGATACAGAAGTTGTGAGGGGGTCAGTAGGTGAGGCCTGAAGGCAGATCAGTGTATAGGCTAAGACCTTCTCTTTTCCCCAGTGGGGAAGCTCAGGTTCATGCAGCCTGGATGGGGAGCCTGAATTCATGTCATGAGGGTAGCAGGTGACAGGCTGAGACAGGAGGCTTGGGGGCTTGATGTGTCCTAGTCTCATTCAGAGAAGCTCTGCTTACAGCAGGTGAGTCCCAGGTGATTCTCACCAAGGCAGGCTGATTGAGCACCTTTGTCGGCTTCATCCTTCCCTGGGTCCTGCTGCTCCCAGAGACCCTGGGTCTGCTTCAGTGTGAACTCGAGGATTCAGAGTGCCAGAGTTCTGAGACCTGCTGGCATGCTGGGGCCATCCAGTGATGTCGCTGGCAGCAAGGGGCCCACCAGGTGATGAGGCTGCCTTCTTCCATGGGAATGCAGTGGAGAAAGGAGCAGCCCTGGAGGAGGGAGAGATCATGCAGTCCCTCAAGTGTTCCAGATGCTGGTTGAAGACATCATTGAGGAAGTTGAAGTGGTGATGTAGGAAGAGCAGGGGAAGGTGCTCTTTTAGGAGTGGGAGGAGAAGCCGGAGGAGCAGGGCCAAGAACATCCACGGACAGGAGCTTTCACTGGAGGCATTGGCGGCCCTGCAGGTGGAGCTGAGCTCCGCAAATGAGAAATCCCCAAAGCCACATCCAACACTTCACCTCTCAGCACCATCTCACAAGCAGAGGGGGCAAAGGTCTCAGAGGCTTCATGCTCAATTTGTGGTAACAAGCTCAGAGCTGCTTTTTAAGTCATGCAGAGCAGGTCACACAAGTGTTTGTAGGCCAGAGTGAGTTTTTCTTAAAAAAAAAAAACGATTGTCTGGTGAACAGACGGGCTTGGTTGGAGCTGAGCCCAGGGGGGCTGGGAGTATATACTCAGAAATGCTGTATGCCACTCTCTTGTCTCTGCCTCCTTATCTGGTTAACCCCCAATCTGCTGCCTGACGCCACCTTTCCTGTGCTCCTTCACACTAAGACTGTCCATTCAGTGACAGATATTTGTTTAGCACCTGACCCTGGCCAGATTATGTTCCAGGCATGGGACAGCTGTGATGTGGAGCTGAGCTCCGCAAATGAGAAATCCCCAAAGCCACATCCAACACTTCACCTCTCAGCACCATCTCACAAGCAGATGTGGCAAAGTTCTCAGAGGCTTCATGCTCAATTTGTGATAACAGGCTCAGAGCTGCTTTTTAAGTCATGCAGAGCAGGTCATGCAAGTGTTTGTAGGCCAGAGCGAGTTTTTCTTAAAAAACCGATTGTCTGGTGAACAGACGGGCTTGGTTTGAGCTGAGCCCAGGGGGGCTGGGAGTCTATACTCAGAAATGCTGTATGCCACTCTCTTGTCTCTGCCTCCTTATCTGGTTAACCCCCAGTCTGCTGCCTGACGCCACCTTTCCTGTGCTCCTTCACACTCAGACTGTCCATTCAGTGACAGATATTTGTTTAGCACCTGACCCTGGCCAGATTTTGTTCCAGGCATGGGACGGCTGTGAGAAGACTGACATTAACCCCAGTACCTCTGGGGCAGAAATTCTACCAGAGGCCAAACCCTCTCTGGTGGCTCCGATGGTAAACCCTCCTACCTCACCCCAATTCCCAGCCCTAGGCTGCAGGGCCACTCCTCTTTCACCCTTCACAGTCCTGATGCTTTCTACTGCCCTGAGGAACCTCTGAGGACCTACATGTCTGTGCACTGCAATCACTCTGTTGACCCCCTAACCACCACCCGGAACCCTGCTGGGACCCCCTGGGTGTGCACCTTCCACTCTTCCAGAGGATTGGCAAGACACATGGTTCCTGATCCTTGCCCTTGCAGGGAAGTATGGTTAGAACAACCTACTTTATTTAAGTTTGTAAATAAGTACACTTACTCATAGAGAAAAACTGCTCATATCAAACATGAAGTGATAACTGCTTGTGGGTGGATGGGGAGCTCCTCGGCCTTCTCTGGGATTCCCTAGGACAGCNGACACATGGTTCCTGGTCCTTGCCCGTGCAGGGAAGTATGGTTAGAACAACCCACTTTATTTAAGTTTGTAAATAAGTACACTTACTCATAGAGAAAATCTGTTCATATCAAACATGAAGTGATAACTGCTTGTGGGTGGATGGGGAGCTCCTCTGCCTTCTCTGGGATTCCCTAGGACAGCGAGGAAGTGTATCCTCAATTCCTGGGCACTGCCATGCAGCACAGACATTCAGGCCTTGCTCATTCTGGTCAGAGTCAGGCCACTGAGCACACAGCACCCAGTAGACCAGTCGGGGCCAATCTGCACCACCCCCTCCCCTCCCCAGTTTCACAGACCTGATCGACTGCTACCCTGGGCTCCTTCCACCAGGCCAGATGAAGGTACTCACTGGCAAGCTGTCCTTTGACACTGAGGGTTATTGGCAAAAGAGGTGCCAGGAGAGGTTCTACCCGTACGTGGGCATGAGGGCCAGATGGGTGGAGCCATGAGATACACTCTGACCCGCAGGCTGGCCCTGCCTTCCAGGCCAGATGAAGGTACTCACTGGCAAGCTGTCCTTTGACACTGAGGGTTATTGGCAAAAGAGGTGCCAGGAGAGGTTCTACCCGTACGTGGGCATGAGGGCCAGATGGGTGGAGCCATGAGATACACTCTGACCCGCAGGCTGGCCCTGCCTCTCAATCCCAATGGATAACTGCTCTGAGCCCCCAGCCTTGGCCACTCCACGCCCACGCCACCCAACCCCAAGGTCAGGGTGACTCAAAACCTACTGACAGATGCTCACTCGAGCCCCTCCAGTTCACTGTCCCCTTCGCCTAACCTGTTCAGGGTGTCCTACCCCTTGGGAACCTACAGGCCAGGGGCCCCTCAAACCGAGTGCTTCCTCTGGGGAGGCCCCAGATCCACCCACACTGCCCAAGCAGCCCTTGGTGCTCCTGTCCACCGACTCCAGCCCTGGGATGCTGGGCCCAGGGCAGCACTGGGCCAGGTTCTGAGCACTCCCAGCGCCCAGTCTGCCTGCAGGTCATTTTCTCTATCACAGATGAGACTCACAAGTTCCATGGGCTACCACTACTGCACCCATGGTCTTACACCACATACTGAGGGAACTAGTGGCTGATCAGAAGCCAGCCTGTGAGCCTGGGCATGGTGCTAAGGCAGACCGAGCCACCCCCAAGCACCTGAGTGGGTGTGTTCCTCATGGGCACCAGGGTCATACTTTCCCTAGGACATTCTGGCCACGTGTCACAGGGGCAGATGTCACTCAGGTTTCAATAAAGTTGCTGCTTGTGCCTTGGAAGTTGGCTACGGTCACAAGGTAAGGTCAACAGGAGCTGCCTCAGGGGAAAGGGGGGGAAGGCGTGAGCACATTGGTGGACTATGGGAACTACTGTGGGTACTGTGAGCACTTCTGCACACAGCCACACAAGGACACACAGCTAACGTGAAAAAAATAAAGGTTTCCTCTCTTTCCACATGAATTTGCCAAGAAGTGAGGGGACCAGATGCCATGATCCTAGTTTTCTGAACATTGAGATTTAAACCAACATTTTCACTCTCCTCTTTCATTTTCAAGAGGCTGTTTAGTTCTGTTTCACTTTCTGCAATAAGGGTGGTGTCATATGTATATCTGAGGTTATTGATATTTCTCCCCACAATCTTCATTCCAGCTTGTATTTTATCCAGGCCAGTGTTTCTCATGATGTACTCTGCATATAAGTTAAATAAGCTGGGTGACGATATACAGCCTTGACATACTCCTTTTCCTATTAGAAACCAGTCTGTTGTTGCATGTCGAGTTCTATCTGTTGCTCCCTGACCTGCATATAGATATCTCAAGAGGCAGCTCATGTGGTCTGGTATTCCCATCTTTTTTAGAATGTTCCACAGTTTATTGTGATCCAGAGGGTCTAAGCCTTTGGCCTAGTCAATAAAGCAGAAATAGAGG
>SJYD01056098.1:29659-53802 GCA_006408635.1 Nanger granti | reverse complement strand
AGTTAAGGAGGCAAGCGGCCGTGCACGTCTCCATTTGAGATGAGGCCTGACTCCCCTGTGGGAGCTCCAGGGAAACCCCCAGACCGACGTCAACATGGGCAAGAAAAGCTCAGGCTCCAGCCTCAGTACCAAATGAGGATTATGTACCCAGAAACTAATGGGCAAGAACCCCCAGAGGCATCTGGCATCTTGCACAGAGACTGGCCTCTCCCAAGAGCACAGGGCCGGGTCTCTGGGATCCCAGTCGTAAATCGAGATGACCCCGCTGCAACTTGAGAAAAAACAGAAGCTTCTCATCTGTAGGGGATGTGAGGCCCTTTTCTGCTGCAGCCTCTCGGGAAAAATCACCCCTTTCATCTTAGACCTTGAAACGCTCCTTCACACCGTTGCTGTGACCCAAGAAGATCCCCACCTCACCGTCCTCACCTGAGAAGAACACCGATGGTTCTGCCGCGACTCAAGAGGAGCCACGTTTTAACCTGCTAGCTCCAGATGAGGGTCCCATTCCCTGCTCTGTCGAGAAAGGGTCCTCAGCACTCCACTCGCATCCCAAGAGGAGGCACTCGCGTCAGGACAGTCGGGAGGAGCATCAGGGGTTGGACCATCATTCCAAAAGAACCCCAAATGCCTCCTCCACTCCAGATGAACCTGACTGCCCTGCACTGCCTCGACAGTCACCCCAAGGCTCGACGCCCGAAACATTGGCACGTGTGACAACCCAAGGGTACCTCGAGGGCAAGCCATAGGTCCCTGTGTCCACCCAGTATGGAGCCTGACACTGCAGCTTCAGCTGGGGAGGAAGGTGGCTGAGCATGTCTCCAGGAGACACGAGGCCTCACTCCCCGTGTGGTCTCCAGGGGAACCCAAGACCTATCTCAGCACAGGCAAGGAATGCTAAAGCTCCGGAATCACAACCAGATGAGGACTGAGGACCCGGTGACAACTGGGGAGGAATCCCCAAAGACGCCTGACAACTGGCATGGAAACTGGCCTCTCCTGAGGCCACAGGGGTGGGTCCCTCGGGTTCCCATCGTAACTCGAGAGGATCTCACTGCAACTCGAGAAAAATCAGAAGATTCTCCCCTGCAGGCGGGGTGAGGTCCTTGACCACTGTGGCATCTCGGGGGAAATCACCCTTTCCTTCTTGGACCTCAAAAGGCTCCTTCACACCCTTGCTGTGACCCAAGAAGTTCCTCGCCCCACCTGTCACCACTCGAGAGGAACTCCGAGGGTCCCGCCGTGACTCAAGGATAGCCCCGTTTTCCCCTGCTCAGCTCCAGATGAGGGTCATTTCTCTGCTCCGTCGTGCAAGGTTTCCCGGCGATTTCCTCGCATCCCAGGAGGAGGCGCTCGCACCAGGAGAGTCGGGAGGAGCATCAGGGGTCGGGCCACCATTTACCAAGTCCCCTAAATGCCTCGTCCCCTCCAGATGAACCTGACTGCCCTGCACTACCTCGACTTTAACCCTGAGTTTTGACGCCCAACACACTGGCACCTGTGACAGCCCTGGGATACCTCGAGGGCAAGCCACAGATCCCTGTGTCCACTTGATGGGGGCCTGACACTGCTGCAGCAGACGGGGAGGCAAGCGACCATGCACATCACAAGGCAAAACGAGGCTGACTCACCTGTGGTGGCTACAGAGGAACGCCAAGACCTATGTCAGCACAGGCGAGGCAAGCCCTGGCTCCGGCCTCGGTACCATACGAGGATTAAGGACCAGGCAAAGGCTGGGGAAGAATCCTCAGAGGCGTCAAGCAACTGACACAGGAACTGGCCTCTTCTGAGATCACAGGGGCTGGTCTCTAGGGTCCCCATCTTAACTGGAGAGAACCCCTCTGCAAGTCGAGGAAAACCAGAAGCTTCTCCCCTGCATGTGGGGTGAAGCCCTTGTCCGCTGTGGTGTCTTGAGGGAAATCACCCCTTCCCTCTTGGACCTTGAAAGGGTCCTTTTCCCCCTTGCTGTAACGCAAAAAGTTCCCCGACCCACCCATTCCCAATTGAGAGGCAACCCGAGGGTCCTGTTGAGACACAAGAGAAGCCCCATTTCCCCTGCGCAGCTCCAGATGAGGGTCCCTTTCCCTGCTCCTTCGGGAAAGGGTTCCTTGTGATCCCCTAGCATCCAAAATGGAGGTGCTTGCACCAGGAGAGTCAGGAGGAGAATCAGGTTTCCGGCCACCATTCTCCAAGACCCCCAAATGCCTCCTAATCTCCAGATGAACCTGACTGCCCTGCACTGCCTCAACTGTCATCTCGAGGCCTGACGCCCCCCACACTCTCACGTGTGACAGCCCTGAGGTATCTCGATGGAAAGCCACAGATCCCGGTGTCCGCTCGACTGGAAGTCTGACACTGCTGCTGCAGCCAGGGATGAAAGTGGCTGTGCATGTCTTTGCGCAAGATGTGGCCTGACTTTCCTGTTGTGGCTTCAGGGGGCCCCAAGACCTATGTCAGAATAGGTGAGGAAAGCTCAGCATCTGGCCTCAGCACCATACGAGGAATGAGGACCCAGGGACGACTGGTGAGGGATCACCAGAGGCGTCTCATAACTCGCTGGGAGACTTGCCTCTCCTGAAGCCAAAGGGGCGGGTCCCTGGTGTCCCCGTCATAACTTGAGAGGACCCCGCCTCAACTCGAGAAACACCAGAAGCCTCTCCAATGTAGGCGGGGTGAGTACCTTGTCTGCTGCGGCTCCTTGGGTGAAATCACCCCTTTCTTCTTGGACCCTGAAAGTCTCCTTCACACCCTTGCTACGACCCAAGAAGTTCCCTGCCCCACTAGCCCCACTCGAGACGAATGCCGCGGGTCCAGCCACGACTCCAGAGGAGCCCGATTTCCCCTTCTCAGCTCCAGATGTGGGTCCCTATCCGTGCTCCGTCAAGAAAGGGTTTCCAGTGCTCCCCTCGAATCCAAATTGGAGGCGCTTGAACCAAGAGATCCAGGAAGAGAATCAACTTTTCGGCCACCTTTCCCCAAGACGCCGGAATGCCTCGTCCACTCCAGTTGAACCTGAATGCCCTGCACAGCCTCGAATGTTGTCTCGAGGCCTGACACCCAATACATTGGAAGGTGTGACAGCCGTGAAGTATCTTGAGAGCAAGCCACACATCCCTGTGTCCGCTCGACGGGGAGCCTGACACTGTTGCTGCAGCCGGGGAGGCAAGAAAACAGCACTTTTCCAGGTGAGACGAGGACTGACTTCCCTGTGGGGGCTCCAGGGGAAGCCCAAGAGCTATGTCAGCAGAGTTGAGGAAACCTCAGGTTCTGGCCTCAGCACCAGACTAGGAATGAGGACCAGGCGATGACTGGGGAAGAATCCCCAGATGAGCCTGGAAACTGACATGGTGACTGGCCTCTCCTGAGGCCACAGGGATGGGTTCCTGGGGTCTCTGTCTTTACTCGAGAGGACCACGACTCAATTTGAGAAAAACTGGAAGCTTCTCCTTTGCAGGCAGGGTGAAGCCCTTGTCCACTGAAGCATCTTGTGAGATATCGCCCCTTCCATTTTGAACCTGGAAAGTCTCCTTTACACCAGTGCTTTGACGCAAGAAGTTTTCACCCCACCAGTCCGCACTAGAGTGGAGCCCACAGGGTCCCGCCACGACTCAAGAGGAGCCATGTTTTCCCCTGCTCAGGTCCAGATGAAGGTCCCTTTCCCTGCTGCGTCGAGAAAGGGTTCCCGGTGCTCCCTTTTCATCCCAAAAGGAGGTGCTCATGCCAGGACAGTTGGGAGGAGAATCAGTATTGGGCCACCATTCCCCAAGACCCCCAAATGCCTCGTCCACTCCAGATGAACCTGACTGCCCGGCACTGCCTCGACTGTCACCATGATGATTGACGCCCAACACACTGGCAAGTATGACAGTCCTGGGGTACCTCGAGGGCAAGACACAGATCCCTGTGTCCGCTCGACTGGGAGCTTGACACTACTGCTGCAGCTGGGGAGGCAATCAGCCGTGCACGTCTTCAGGCGAGATGAGGCCAGACTCACCTCTGTGGGATCCAGGGGAAACCCAAGACCTATGTCAGCACGGGCGAGGAAAACTCAGGCTCCGGCCTCAGTAACAGACGAGGACTGAGGACCAAGCAACGACTGGAGAAGAATCCCCAGAGGCTCCTATCAACTGGCACGGAAACTGGCCTCTCCTGAGACGACAGGGGTGCTTCCCTGGGGTCCATGTCTTAACCCAAGAGGACCCCACTGAAACTTGAGGAAAACCAGAAGCTTCTACCCTGCAGGCGGGGTGAAGCCCTTTTCAGCTGCGGCATCTCAGGGGAAATCACCCCTTCCTTCTTGGACCTGGAAAGACTCCTTCACACCCTTGCTGTGACTCAAGAAGTACCCCATCCCACACATCCCCACTCGAGAGGAACCCCGAGGCTCTGGCTGCGATTCAAGAGGAGCCCCGTTGGCCACTGTTCCTCTTTAGAGGAGGGTCCCTTTTCCGGCTCCTTCGGTAAAGGGTTAATGGTGCTCCCCTCGCATCCCGGGATGAGGAGCTCACACCAAGAGAGACGGGAGGATCATCAGTGGTGGGGCCACTATTCCCTAAGTACCACAAATGCCTCGTCCATTCCAGATGAGCATGACTGCCCTGCACTGCCTCAACTGTCACCCCGAGTCTCGACACCAACACACTGGAAAGTGTGACAGCCCTGGGGTACCTCGAGGACAAGCCACAAATCCGTTGTCCGCTTGACTGGGACCCAGACACTGCTGCTGCAGCTGGGGAAGCAAGCACCTGGGCACGTCTCAAAGGCAAAACAAAGCCTGACTCTCCTGTGGGGGCTCCAGGGGAACCCACGACTGATGTCAACACGGGCGAGCAAAGCTCAGGCTCCAGCCTCTGTACCAGATGAGGACTAGGTACCCGGCAGTGACTGGGTCATAATCCCCATTGGCGCCTGGCAATTGACACGGAGACTTGCCTCTCCTGAGGCCACAGGGCCAGGTCCCTGGGGTCCCACTCGTAACTCGAGAGGACGCTGCTGCAACTTGAGAAAAAACAGAATCTTCTCCTCTGCAGGCGTTGTGAGGCCATTTCCGCTGCAGCCTCTCGGAGAAAATCACCCCTTCCCTCTTAACCTCGAAAGGCTCCTTCACACCTTTGCTGTGACCCAAGAAGTCCCCCACCCCACCCATCCGCACTCTAGAGGAACCCGGAGGGTCCTGCCACGACTCAAGAGGAGCCCCGTTTGAACTTACTAGCTCCACATGAGTGTCCCGTTCCCTGTACAGACGTGAAAGGCTTCCCGGCCCTCCCCTCGCATCCCAGGATGAGGCACTTGCCCCAGGAGAGTTGGGAGGAGCATCAGGGATCAGGACACCATTCTACAAATCCCCCAAAAGCCTCGTCCAGACCAAATGAACCTGACTTCCCTGCACTGCCTTGACTGTCACCCGAGGTTCGAACCCTGACACACTGGAACGTGTGAAAGCCCTGGGGTACCTCAAGGACAAGCCACAAAACCCTGTGTGCGCTCGACGGGGAGCCTGACATTTGTGCTGCAGCTGGGGAGGCAAGCAGCTATACGCATCTCCAGGTGAGACGAGGCCTGACTCACCTGTGTGGGCTCCAGGGGAACCTCAGTACCTATGTCAACATAAGCGAGCAAACTCAGGCACCGGCCTCAGCACCAGACGAGGACACAGGACATGGTGACGACTGGAAATGAATACCCCGAGGCGCCTGGCAACTGTCACGGAGACTGGCCTCTTCTGAGGACACATGGGTAGGTCCCTGGGGTCCCCGTTGTAACCCGAGGTGATCCTGCCACAATTAGTGAAAACCCAGAAGCTTCTCACCTGCAGGCGGAGTGAGGCCTTTGTCTGCTGTGGTGTCTTGAGGGAAATCTCCCCTTTCATCTTGGACCTCGAAATGCTCCTTCACCCCTTTGCTGTGACCCACGAAGTTACCCGCCCCACCCATCCCCACTCGAGAGGACATCAAAGTGGCACTCTGGCACTCAAGAAAAGCCCTGTTTTACCCTGCTCAGCTCCAGATGAGGGTCCCTTTACATGCTCCGTCGGGAAAGGATTCCCAGTACTCCCCTCACATCCCAACAGGAGGTGCTCCCACCAGAAGAGTCAGGAGGAGCATCAGGGTTTGTGCCACCATTCCCTAAGAACCCCAAATGCCTCGTCACTCCAGATGTACCTGAATGCCCTGCACTGCCTCGACTTTCACCCCAAAGCTCGAAGCCCGACACATGGCACGTTTGACAGCCCAGGGTTACCTCGAGGGCAAGCCATAGTTTCCTGTGTCCGCTCGACAAGGAGCCTGATTCTGATGCTGCAGCTGGGATGGAAAGTGGCCATGCATGTCTCCAGGCGAGATGAGGACTCACTCCCCGTGTGGTGTCCAGGGTAATGCCAAGAACTATGTGTCCAGGGTAATGCCTCGCCCAGCATGGGCGAGGAAAGCTCAGGCTGCAGCCTCAGCATGAGACGACGACTGAGGACCCAGTGACGACTGGGGAGAAATCCCCATCGATGCCTGTCAACTGGCACGGAGACTTGCCTGTCTTGAGGCCACAAGGGCGGATCCGTGGGGTCCCTGCTGTAACTCGAGAGGACCGCTGCATACCTCGAGAATAACCAGAAGCTTCTCCCTGTAAAGCAGGGTGAGGTTTTTGTCCACTTTGGCGTCTCTGGAAAAATCACAACTTCCCTCTTAAACCTCGAAAGTCTCCTTCAGACTCTTGCAGTGACAAAAGAAGTTCTCCACCACAACCTTCTCCACTCGATGGGAACCCCGCCAGTCTTACCACGACTGAAGGGGAGCCCCATTTTCCCCTGCTCAACTCCAAAAGAGGGTCCCTTTCCCTTCTTCGGGAAAGGACTTCCGGCACTCCACTCGCACCCTAAGTGGAGGTGCTCGCACCAGGAGAGTCGGGAGGAGCATGAGGGTTCTGGCCAACATTCTCCAAGATGCCCAAATGCCTTGCCCACTGCAGAGGAACATGTCTGCCCTGCACTGCCTTGACTGTCACCCCGAAGCTCAACGCCAGAAACACCTGCAGGTGTGACAGCACTTTGGGCCTCGAGGCCAAGCCACAGAACCCTGTGTCTGCTCGACATGGACCCTGACACTGCTGCTGCAGCTGGTCAGGCAAGTAGTGGTGCACGTGTCCAGGCGAGTCGAGGCCTGTCTCCCCTGTGGGGCCCTCAGGGGTACACCAAGACCTATGTCAGGACGGTGGCGGAAAGCCCCGGCTCCAGCCTCAGCAAAAGTCGAACACTGAGCACCGAGACAATTAGGGAAGACTCCCAAGAGGCGCCTGGCAACTGGCACGGTGACTGTCCAATCCTTGGTGCACAGGGGCGAGTCCCTGGGTTCCCTGTTGTAACTCGAGAGGACCCCGCCACAACTTGAGAAATACCAAAAGATTATCCCATGCAAGTGGGGTGAGGACATCGTCTACTGTGGTGTCTCAGGGGAAAGAACCTCTTTACTCTTGTACCTCCAGAGTGTAGTTCACCTTCTTGCTGTGACCCAAGAAGTTTTTCGCGCCACCCGTCCTCAATTGAAGGGAACATCATTGGTCCCGCCATGAATGTAAATGAGCCCCAGTATACCTGCTGAGCTCCAGATGAAGGTCCCTTTCCTGCTATGTCGGGAAAGGGTTTCCAGCAATTCCCTCACAACCTAAGTGGAGACACTCGAACCAGGACTGTCCCGATCAGCATCAGGGGTCTTGCCACCATTCCCCAAGACCCGCAAATACCTCGTTCACTCCAGATGAACCTGAATGACCTGCACTGGGTCGACTGTCACCCCGAGGCTCAAAGGCTGACACACTGGCACGTGTGACAGACCTGGGTGGTACCTCGAGGTTAAGTCACAGATCCCTGTGTCCACACGACGGGGAGCCTTTCACAGCTGCTGCAGCTGAAGAGGCAAGCACAAGTGTACGTCTCCAGGCAAGACGAGGCCTGACTTTCCTGTGCGGGTTCCATGGGAACGCCAAGATTTATGCCAGCATGGGCGAGGAAAGCTCAGGTACCAGCTTCAGAACCAGACGAGGACTGAGGACTCAGCGATGACTGGGGAGGAATCCCCAAAGGCGCATGGCAACTGCCAAGAAGACTGGCCTCTCCTGAGGCCACAGTGGCGGGTCCATGGGCTCCCCGTCGTAACTCTAGAAACTCCGCTATAACTCGAAAAATACCAGAAGCTTCTCTCTTGCAAGCGGGGTGAGGCCTTTATCCACTGCGGCATCTCTGGGGAAATCACTCCTTCCCTCTTGGACCTCGAAGCGCTCTTTCCCCACCTTGCTGTGACCAAGGAATTTCACCGCCTTACCTGTCTCAACTCGAGAGGAAAAAAAAAGGGATCCGCTGCGACTCAACAGAGCCGTGTTTGCACCTGCTAAGCTCCAGATGATCCTCCCTTTTCCTACCCCTTATGGAAAGGTTCCCTGGAGCTTCGCTTGAATACCAAGATTAGGTGCTCCCAACAAGAATGTTGGGAGGAGCATCAGGGATTCAGCCACCATTCACCAAGACCCCCAAATACCTTGTCCACCGAAGATGAACTTGACAGCCCCGCACTACCTTGACTGTAACTGTGAGGCTCAGAGCACGACACACTAGCACGTGTGACAGCACTTTGGACCTGGAGAGCAAGCCACAGATCCCTCTGTCCTCTCGACATGGAGCCTGCACTGCTGCTGCAGCTGGTCAGGCAAGTAGCTGTGCACCTGTCCAGGTGAGACAAAGCCTGTCTCCTCTGTGGTAGCCTCAGGGGAATCCCAAGACCTAGATCAGGACTGTCGAGGGAAGCTCAGGCACTGGCCTCAACACAAATCGAGGACAGGGCACCCAGAGACGATTGGAGAGGAATCCCCAGAGGTGACTGGCAACTGGCAAGAAGACTGTCCTCTCCTGAGGCCACAGGGGCACGTCCCTGGGCTCCCCATCATAACTCCAGAAACACCAGAAGCTTCTGTCTTGCAAGCCGGGTGTGGCCCTTTTCTGATCCGGTGTCTCGTGGGAATTCACCTCTTGCCACTTGGACCTCGAAGGGCTCCTTCACTCCCTTGCTATGACACAAGAAGTTCCCGTCCACAACCGTCGCTCCTAAGAGAAACCCCATTGGACCCGCTGCAACTCAAAAGGAGCCCACTTTGCCCCTGCTAAGCTCTAGATAATAATCCCTTTTCCTGCTCCTTAGTCTAAGGTGTCCTGGGGTTTTCGTCACATCCCAAAAGGAGGTGCTCACAGTAGGAAAGATGGGAGGAGCATCTGGGGTTCGGCTACAGTTCTCCAAGACCCCCAAATGCCTTGCCCACGGCAGATGAACTTGTTTGCCCTGAACTGCCTTGACTGTCACCCCGAGGCTCGATGCCCAAAACACCTGCACGTGAGACAGCATTTTGGGCCTCGAGGGTAAGCCACAGATCACTGTGTCCGCCTGACATGGAGCCTGACACTGCTGTTGCAGCTGGTCAGGCAAGTAGCCGTGCACGAGTCCAGGTGAGACGAGGCTTGTCTCCTCTGTGGGGCCCTCAGCGGTACATCAAGACCTAGGTCAGGACGGTCGAGGAAAGCTCAGTCTCCGACCTCAGAGAAAGTTGAAGACTGAGCACAGAGATGATTAGTGAAAAATCCCCAGAGGCGCCTGGCAACTAGCAATGAGACTGTCCAATCCTGAGTGCACAGGGGCGAGTCCCTGGGTTCCCCGTTGTAACTCGAGAGGACCCCGCCACAACTTGAGAAAAATAAAAATATTTTCCCCTGCAAGCGGGGTGAAAACGTCGTCTGCTGTGGCATCTCATGGGAAAGAATCTTTTCTCTCTTGGACCTCCAGAGTGTCATTCACCTTCTTGCTGTGACCCAAGAAGTTTCTCGCGCCGCCCGTCCTCACTCCGGGGGAACACCGAGGGTCCTGCCATGAATGGAAAGGAGCCCCAGTATCCCTGCTGAGCTCTAGAAGAGGGCCCCTTTCCTGCTCTGTCAGGAAAGGGTTCCCAGCACTTCCCTCACATCCCAACAGCAGACAATCGAAATAAGACTGTCAGGAGCAGCATCAGGGCTCTTGCCAACATTCCCCAAGACCCCCAAATACCTCGTTCACTCCAGATGAACCTGACTGCCCTGCACTGGGTCGACTGTTACCGCGAGGCTCGAAGCCTGACACACTGGAACGTGTGACAGACCCAGGTTCTACCTTGAGATGAAATCACAGAGCCCTGTGTCCACTAGACGGTGAGCCTTTCACAGCTGCTGCAGGTGCAGAGGCAAGCGCATGTGTACGTCTCCAGGCAAGACGAGGCCTGACTTTCCTCTAGGGGCTCCATGGGAACCCAAGATTTATGTAAGCATGGGCGCGGAAAGCTCAGGTACCAGCTTCAACACCAGACGAGGACTGAGGAGTTGGTGATGACTGAGGAGGAATCCCCAAAGGCGCATGGCAACTGACAAGAAGACTGACCTCTCCTGAGGCCACCGAGGCATATCCATGGGCTCCCCGTCGTAAATCGAGAAACCCTGCCCCATCTCTATAAATACCGGAAGCTTCTCTCTTGCAAGCGTGGTGAGGCCCTTATCCACTGCGGCATCTCTGGGGAAACCACTCTTTTCCTCTTGGACCTCGAAGTGCTCTTTCACCCCCTTGCTCTGACCCAGAAATTTCCCCGACATAGCGGTCTCAACTCGAGAGGAATAACAAGGGATCCGCTGCGACTCAACAGAGCCCTGTTTGCCCCTGCTAAGCTCCAGATGACCGTCCCCTTTCCTGCCTCTTTGAGAAAGCTCACAACAGGAATGTTGGGAGGAGCATAATGGATTCAGACATCATTCACCAAGACCCCCAAATGCCTTGTTCACTGCAGATGAACTTGACAGCCCCGCACTGCCTTGACTGTCACCCTGATCACCCTGTGGCTCGAGGCACGACACAATGGCACGTGTGAAAGCACTTTGGACCTTGAGAGCAAGCCACAGATCACTCTGTCCGCTCGACATGAAGCCTGACACTGCTGCTGCAGCAGTTCAGGCAAGTAGCCATGCACATGTCGAGGTGAGCCCAAGCCTGTCTTCTTTGTGGGAGGTTCAGGGGAACCCCAAGACCTAGGTCAGGACGGTCGAGGGAAGCTCAGGCACTGGCCTCAGCAAAAGTCGAGGACAGGGCACTCAGAGACGATTGGAGAGGAATCCCCAGAGGTGACTGGCAACTCGCCCGGAGACCGTCCTCTCCTGAGGTCACAGGGGCGCATCCCTGGGCTCTCCGTCGTAACTCGAGAAACCTCACTCCAATTCGAGAAACATGAGAAGCTTCTCCCTTGCAAGCGGGGTGAGGCCCTTACCCGATCCGGCATCTCATGGGAAATCACCCTTTCCCTCTTGGACCTCGAAAGTCTCCTTTACTCCCTTGCTGTGACACAAGGAGTTCCCAGCGACAACCGTCGCACCAAAGAGGAACACCAATGGACCCGCTGCGAATCAAGAGGAGCCCAGTTTGCCCCTGCTAAGCTCTAGATGATAGTCCCTTTTCCTGCTCCTTACTCTAAGGTGTCCGGGGGCTGCCATCGCAACCCAAAAGGAAGTGCTTGCAGTAGAAAAGTCGGGAGGAGCATCTGGGGATTGGCCACCATTCTCCAAGACCCCCAAATGCCGTGCCCACTGCAGAAGAACATATCTGCCCTGCACTGCCTTTACTGTCATCCAGAGACTCGATGCCCGAAACACCTGCACGTGTGACAGCTCTTTTGGCCTCGAGGGCAAGCCACAGATCTCTGTGTTTGCTCGACATGGAGCCTGACACTGCTGCTGCAGCTGGTCAGGCAAGTAGCTGTGCAAGTGTCCAGGCAGGATGAGGTCTGTCTCCTATGTGGGGCCCTCAGGGGTACGCCAAGACCTAGGTCAGGACGGTCGAGGAAAGCTCAGGCTCCGGCCTCAGCAAAAGTCGAGGACTGAGCACCGAGACTATAAGGGAAGTACCCCCAGAGGCGCCTGGCAACTGGTCCGGAGACTGTCCAATCCTGAGTGCAGAGGGGCGAGTCCCTGGGTTTCCCGTTGTAACTCGAGAGGACCCCGTCACAACTTGAGGAAAACCAAAAGATTCTCCCCTGCAAGCGGGGTGAGGACCTCGTCTGCTGTGGTATCTCGGGGGAAAGAACCTCTTCTCTCTTTGACCTCCAAAATGTCGTTCACCTTCTTACTGTGACCCAAGAAGTTTCTCGCCCCACCCGTCCCCACTCGAGAGGAACCCCAAGGGTCCTGCCAAGATCGAAATGGAGCCCCGTTATCCCCTGATGAGCTCCAGATGATGGTCCCTTTCCTGCTCTGTCAGGAACGGGTTCCCAGTTCTCTGCTCACATTCCAACAGGAGACACTCGATCCCAGCGAATTGGGAGGATCATCAGGGGTCTTGCCAACATTCCAAAGACCGCGAAATACCTCATTCACTCCAGATGAACCTGACTGTCCTGGAATGCATCGAGTGTCACCCCGAGGCTCGAAGCCTGACACGCTGGCACGAGTGACAGCCCTGGGTAGTACCACGAAGTCAAGTCACAGATCCCTGTGTTCACTTGACGGGGAGCCTTACACTGCTGCTGCAGTTGCAGAGGCAAGTGGCAGTGCACATCTCCAAATGAAACGAGACCTGACTCCCCTGTGGGGGCCCCATGGGTACTCCAAGATTTAGTTTAGCATGAGCGAGGAAAGCTCATGTACCGACTTCAGCACCTGAGGAGACTGAGGACCCGTCGATGACTAGGGAGGGATCCCCAAAGGCGCATGGCAAGGTGCACAGACACTCGCCTCTCCTGAGGCCACAGCGGCGGGTCCATGGGCTCCCCATTGTAACTCGAGAAATTCTGCCGCAACTCGAGAAAAACCCGAAGCTTCTCCCTTGCAAGTGGCTTGAAGCCCTTATCCGCTGCGGCATCTTGGGGGAACTCACTCCTTCCCTCATGGATCTCAAACGTCTTTTTCACCCCCTTTCAGTGACCCAAGAAGTTCCCAGGCCCCCCCCATCTCAACTAGAGATGAACCCCAAGGACCCAATGTGACTCAAGAGGAGCCTCGTTTGCCCCTTCTAAGCTACAGATGATGGACCCTTTTCCTGTTCCTTAGGGAAAGGTTTCCTGGGGCTTCCCTCGCATCCCAATAGGAGGTGCTCAAACCAGGAAAGATGGGAGGAGCATCAGGGTTTGGGCCATCATTCCCCAAGACCACCAAATCCTTTGTCCACTGCAGCTAAACTTGAGTGCCCCTGCACTGCCTTGACTGTCACGGCGAGGCTCACGCCCCCAACACACTGGAATCAGTGACAGCACATTGGACCTCGAGGTCAAGCCAGAGATCCCTGTGTCCGCTAGACATGGAGCCTGACACTGCTGCTGCAGCTGGTCAGGCAAGTAGACGTGCACGTGTCCAGCGAGACAAGGCCGGTCTCCTCTGTGGGGGCCACAGGGGTACCCCAAGGCCTAGATCAGGATGGTCGATGAAAGCTCAGGCTGCTGCCTCAGCACAAGTCGAAGACTGAGCACACTGAGATGATTGTTGAGGAATCGCCAGAGGTGCCTGGCAACATGCACGGATACTGGCCTCTCCTGAGGCCACAGGGGCAAGTTCCTGGGGTCCTCGTCGTAACTAGAGAGGAACTCAACACAACCTGGGAAGAACCAAATGATTCTCCAATGCAACCAGGGAGAGCACCTTGTCCGCTCTGGCGTCTTGGGAGAAATCACCCCTTCTCACTTGGACCTCAAAAGAGTCATTCTCCTTATTGCTGTGACTCACGAAAATCCCCGCCCCACCCGTCTCAACTTGAGAGGAACAACAAGGGATCCGCTGCGACTCAACAGACCCCTGTTTTCCCCTGCTAAGCTCTAGGTTATTGGCGCTTTTCCTGCCCCTTAGGGAAATGTTCCCTGGGGCTTTGCTCAAATACCAAGAGGAGGTGCTCCCAAAAGGGAAGTCGAGAGGAGCATCAGAGGTTGGGCCACCATTCCCCAAGTACCCCAAATGCCTTGTCCACTGCAGATGAACTTTACAACCCTGCACAGCCTTTACTGTCACCCCGAGGCTCAACACACGACACTCTGGCATGTGTGACAGCACTTTGGACCTCGAGGGCAAGCCACAGGTCCCTGTGTCCGCTCGACATGGAGCCTACACTGCTGCTGCAGCTTGTCAGGCAAGTAGCCGTGCACGTGTCCAGGTGAGACGAAGCCTGTCTCCACTGTGGGAGCCTCAGTGGAACTCCAAGACCTAGGTCAGGACGGTAGAAGAAATCTCAAGCTCCAGCCTCAGCACAAGTCAAAGACTGAGCACCGAGACGATTGGGAAGTAATCCTTAGAGACGCCAGGCAACTCGCACGGAGAGTGGATTCTCCTGAGGCCACAGGTTCGAGTCCCTGGGGTTACTATCGTAACTGGAGAAGACCTGACCACAACTTGAGATAAACCAAAATATTCTCCCCTGCAAGCGGGGTGAGGACCTTGTCCGCTGTGGCGTCTTGATGGAAATCTCTCATTTTCTTTTAAAGCACAAGATAGACTTTCCCCTCCTTTCTGTGACCCAAGAAGTTCCTGCCCCACCCGTCCTCACTAGAGAGGAACACCTAGGGTCCCGCCAAGAATGAAAAGGAACCTCGTTATCCCCTGCTGAGCTCCACATGAGGGTCCGCTTGACATGGAGCCTGACAGAGCAGGAAAGGGTTCCCAGTGCTCCCGTCATATATCAACATGAGACACTCGCACCAGGACAGTCAGCAGGAGCATCAGCGTTCTTGCCACCATTCCCCAAGACCCTCAAATACCTCGATCATTCCAGATGAACTTCACGGCCCTGCACTCCGTAGACTGTCACCCAGAGGCTCGAAGCCACACACACTGGTCCCTGTGACAGCCCTGGGTAAAACCTCGAGTTCAAGTCACAGATTCCTGTGACCACTCGACGGGTAGCCTTACACTGCTGTTGCAGCTTTGGAGGAAATCGGCAGTGCACGTCTCCAGGAGAGCCGAGACCTGACTCTCCTGTGAGGCCTCCATGGGTATTCCAAAATTCATGTCAGCATGGGTGAGGAAAGCTCAGGTACCAGCTTCAGCACCAGACGGGAACTGAAGACCAGGCGATGTCTGGGGAGGAATCCCCAAAGGCACATGGCAACTGGCACGGAGACTGGACTCTCCTGAGGCCATACGGACGACCCATGGGCTTCCTGTCGTAACTCGGGAAAACCCACCCCACCGAGAAAAAAAAAAAAAAAAAACCAGAAGCTTCTCCCTTGCAAGCAGGGTGAGGCCCTTATCCTCTGTGGCATCTCGGGGGAAATCACCAATTCCCTCTTGGACTGGGAAGGGCTCCTTCTCTCATTTGCTGTGACCCAAGAAGTTACCCACCCTACCCGTGGGAGGAACCTCAAAGAACCAGCTGCGACTCGAGAGGAGCCCCGTTTGGCTCTTCTAAGCTCCAGATGATTGTCCCTTTTCCTGCTCCTTAGGGAAATGATATCTGAGGATTCCCTCGCATCCCAAGAGGAGGGGCTCACACCAGGAAAGACGGGAGGAGCATCAGGGGTTGCGTCACCATTTCCAAGACCCCCAAATGCCTTGTCCACTGCAGATGAACCTGACTGCCCTGCACTGCCTTGACTGTCACCCCGAGGCTTGACGCCGAAAACACCTACATGAGTGACAACACTTTGGGCCTCGTAGGCAAGCCACAGTTCCCTGTGTCCACTCTACAGGGAGCCTGACACTGCTGCTGCAGCTGATCAGGCAAGTAGCCATGCACGTGTCCAGGCGAGACGAGGCCTGTCTCCTCTGTGGGTCCCTGAGGGTTAATCCAAGACCTAGGTCAGGGTGGTCGAGGAAAGCTTAGGCTCTGGCCTCAGCAAAGGTCGAGGAATGAGCAACGAGATGACTAGGGAAGAATTCCCATAGGCGTCTGGCCACTGGCTCGGAAAATGTCCAGTCTTGAGTGCACAGGGGCGAGTCCCTGGGTTCCCTGTTGTAACTCGAGAGGACACCGCCACAACTTTAGAAAAACCAAAAGATTTTCCCCTGCAAGTGGGGTGAGGACCCCATCTGCTGTGGCGTCTCGGGGGAAAGAACCTCTTTGCTCTTGGATCTCCAAAGTGTCTTTCACCTTCTTGCTGTGACCCAAGAAGTTTCTCACGCCACCCGTCCTCACTCGACGAGAACACCAAAGTTCCCGCCATGAATGTAAAGGAGCCCCTGTATCCCTGCTGAGCTCCACATGAGTGGCCCTTTCCTGCTCTGTCTCGAAAGGGTTCCCAGACTTCCCTCATATCCCAACAGGAGACACTGGAACCAGGACTGTCGAAAGCAGCATCAGGGTTCTTGCTACCATTCCACAAGACCCCCAAATACCTCGTTCACTCCAGATGAACCTCATGGCCCTGCACTGGTTCTACTGTCACCCTGAGGCTCGAAGCCTGACACACTGGTTCGTGTGACAGACCTGGGTGGATCCTCGAGGTCAAGGCACAGATCCCTGTGTCCACTCGACGGGGAGTCTTTCACATTTCTGCAGCTGCAGGAGTAAGCACAAGTGTAAGTCTCTAGTCATGAAGAGGCCTGACTTTCCTGTGGGGGCTTCATGGGAACCCCAATATTTATGTCAGCATTGGCGAGGTAAGCTCAGATACCATCTTCAGCACCAGACGAAAACTGAGGATTAGGTGATGACTGGGGAGGAATCCATAAGCACAAGTGTAAGTCTCTAGTCATGAAGAGGCCTGACTTTCCTGTGGGGGCTTCATGGGAACCCCAATATTTATGTCAGCATTGGCGAGGTAAGCTCAGATACCATCTTCAGCACCAGACGAAAACTGAGGATTAGGTGATGACTGGGGAGGAATCCCCAAAGTCGCATGGCAACTGACTAGAAGACTGGCCTTTCCTGAGGGCGCATGTGCAGGTCTCTGGGCTACCCGTCATAACTCGAGAAACCACGCCACAACTCGAGAAATACCAGAATCGCCTCCCTTGCAAGCGGGGTGAGATCCTTATCCACTGCGGCATCTCTGGGGAAATCATTCCTTCCCTCTTGAACCTCAAAGGGCTCTTTCACCCCCTGACTGGGACCCAGGAATTTTCCTGCCCTACGGGTCTCAACCAGAGAGGAACAACAAGGGATCTGCTGCGACTCAACAGAGCCCTGTTTGCATCTGCTAAGATCTAGATGATCGTCCCCTTTCCGGACCCTTAGAGAAAGATTCCCTGGGGCTTCGCTCGAATACCAAGAGGGGGTGATCACAACAGGAATGTCGGGGGGAACATTAGGGGTTCGGCCACCATTCACCAAGACACCCAAATGCCTTGCCAACTGAAGATGAACTAGACTGCCCCACAATGCCTCTACTGTCACCGCTAGACTCAAAGCACGGCACACTGGCACGTGTGACAGTACCTTGGACCTCGAGGGCAAGCCACAGATCCCTCTGTCCACTCGACATGGAGCCTGACACTGCTGCTGCAGCTGGACAGGCAGGTAGCCATGCACATGTCCAGGTGAGACGGAACCTGTCTCCTCTGAGGGAGCCTCAGGGGAACCCCCAAGTCCTAGGTCAGGACTGTCGAGGCAAGATCAGGCACTGGCCTCAGCAAAGGTCGAGGACAGGGCACCCAGAGATGATTGGGGAGTATTTCCCAGAGGTGACGGGACACTGGCACGGAGACTGTCCTCTCCTGAGGCCACTGGGGCGGGTCCATGGTCTCTCCATCGTACCTCTAGAAACCCCACCGCAACTCGAGAAACACCAGTAGCTTCTCCATTGCAAGCGGGGTGAGGCACTTATCCACTGAGACATCTCTGGAGTAATCACTCCTTCCATTTTGGATCTCAAAGGGATTTTTCACCCACTTCATCTGACCCAGGAATTTCCGCACCCTAACCGTATCAACTCCAGAGGAACGATAAAACATCCACGCGATTCAACAGAGCCATGTTTGCACCAGCTAAGCTCCAGATGATCATCCACTTTATTGCCCCTTAGAAAAAGTTTCCCTGGATCTTCGCTCGAATACCGAGAGGAGGTGTTCGCAACAGAAAAGTTTGGAGGAGCATCAGGGTTTCGGCCATCATTCACCAAAACACCCAAATGCCTTGTCAACTGCAGATGAACTTAACAGCCCCAAACTGCCTTGACTGTCACCCCGAGGCACAACGCTCGACACCCTGGTACATGTGTCACCATTTGGACCTTGAGAGCAAGCCACAGATCGCTAGTGCGCTCGACATGGAGCCTGACACAGCTGCTTCAGCTCGTCAGGCAAGTCGCCGTCCCCGTGTCCAGTGAGACGAAGACTGTCTCCTCTGTCAGAGCCTTAGCGGAACTCCCTAGACCTAGGTCAGGACGGTCGAGGGAAGCTCAGGCACTGGCCTCAGCACAAGTAGAGGACAGGGCAAACTGAGAAGATTGAGGAGGAATCCTCAGAGGTGACGGGCAATTGGCACAGAGACTGTCGTCTCCTGAGGCCAAAGTGGAGCGTCTCTGGGCTCCCCGTCGTTACTCTACAAATCACGCCACAACTCGAGAAACACCAGAAGCTTCTCCTTTGCGAGTGGAGTGTGGCCCTTATCTGATCCGGCGTCTCGTAGGAAATCACCCCTTCCCTCTTGGACCTCGAAGGGCTCATTCACTCCCTTGCTGTGACAAAAGAAGTCCTCTGCCACAAACGTCGCACCCAAGAGGAACCCAAGTGGACCCGATGCGACTCAAGAGGAACCCAGTTTGCACCTGCTAAGCTCTACATAATAGCGCTTTTTTCTGCTCCTTAGTATAAAGTGTCCTGGGACTACCTTCGCATCCCAAAAGGAGATGCTCACAGTAGGAACGTAGGGAGGAGCATCGGGGTTTCATCCACCATTCTCAAGGACACCCAAATGACTTGTCCACTGCAGATGAACCTGTCTGCCCTGCACTGCCTTGACTGTCACCCCGAGGCTTGACACCAAAAACAGCTACACGTGTGACAACACTTTGGGCCTTGAGGGCAAGCCACAGTCCCCTGTGTCCACTCGACAGGGAGCCTGACACTGCTGCTGCAGNTGTCTGCCCTGCACTGCCTTGACTGTCACCCCGAGGCTTGACACCAAAAACAGCTACACGTGTGACAACACTTTGGGCCTTGAGGGCAAGCCACAGTCCCCTGTGTCCACTCGACAGGGAGCCTGACACTGCTGCTGCAGCTGGTCAGGCAAGTAGCCGTGCACGTGTCCAGGCGAGACGAGGCCTGTCCCCTCTGTGGGTCCCTGAGGGTTATTCCAAGACCTAGTTCAGGGCGGTTGAGGAAAGTCAGGCTCCGGCCTCATCAAAGGTGAGGACTGAGCACCGAGACGACTAGGGAAGAATCCCCATAGGCGTCTGGCCACTGGCTCGGAAAATGTCCAATCTTGAGTGCACATGGGCGAGTCCCTGGGTTCCCTGTTGTAACTCGAGTGGACACCGCCACAACTTGAGAAAAACCAAAAGATTTTCCCCTGCAAGTGGGGTGAGGACCTCGTCTGCTGTGGCATCTCGGGGGAAAGAACCTCTTCGCTCTTGGACCTTCAAAGTGTCTTTCACCTTCTTGCTGTGACACAAGAAGTTTCTTGCGCCACCCGTCCTCAATCGAGGGGAACCCCATTGTTCCCACCATGAATGTAAAGGAGCCCCAGTATCCCTGCTGAGCTCCACATGAGTGGCCCTTCCCTGCTCTGTCTGGAAAGGGTTCCCAGACTTCCCTCACATCCCAACAGGAGACACTCTTACCAGGACTGTCGGGAGCAGCATCAGGGGTTTTGCTACCATTCCCCAAGACCCCAAATACCTCGTTCACTCCAGATGAACGTGATTGCCCTGCACTGGGTCTACTGTCACCCTGAGGCTCGAAGCCTGACACACTGGCACGTGTGACAGACCTGGGTGGAACCACATGAACCTGATTGCCCTGCACTGGGTCTACTGTCACCCTGAGGCTCGAAGCCTGATACACTGGCACGTGTGACAGGCCTGGGTCGATCCAAGAGGTAAGGCACAGATCCCTGGGTCCACTCGTTGGGGAGTCTTTCACATTTCTGCAGCTGCAGGAGCAAGCACAAGTGTACGTCTCTAGTCATGATGAGGCCCGACTTTCCTGTGAGGGCTTCACGGGAACCCCAATATTTATGTCAGCATTGGCATGGTAAGCTCAGATACCAACTTCAGCACCAGACGAAAACTGAGGATTGGGCGATGACTGGGGTGGAATCTACGAAGTCGCATGGCAACTGACAAGAAGACTGGCCTCTCCTGAGGGCACAGGTGCGGTTCTATGGGCTACCCGTCGTAACTCGAGAAACCACGCCACAACTCGAGAAATACTAAAATCGTCTCCCTTGCAAGCGGGGTGAGATCCTTATCCACCGCAGCATCTCTGGGGAAATCATTCCTTCCATCTTGGACTTCAAAGGGATGGCCTCTCCTGAGGGCACAGGTGCGGTTCTATGGGCTACCCGTCGTAACTCGAGAAACCACGCCACAACTCGAGAAATACTAAAATCGTCTCCCTTGCAAGCGGGGTGAGATCCTTATCCACCGCAGCATCTCTGGGGAAATCATTCCTTCCATCTTGGACTTCAAAGGGCTCTTTCACCCCCTTGCTGGGACCCAGGAATTTCCCCGCCCTACGGGTCTCGACCAGAGAGGAACAACAAGGGATCTGCTGCGACTCAACAGAGCCCTGTGGCCCTTGTTAAGATCTAGATGATCGTACACTTCAGGACCCTTAGAGAAAGGTTCCCTGGGGCTTCGCTCGAATACCAAGTGGGGGTGATCAGAACAGGAATGTCGGGGGGAGCATTAGGGGTTCTGCCACCATTCACCAAGACCCCCAAATGCCTAGTTCACTGCAGATGAACTAGACTGCCCCGCAGTGCCTCGACTGTCACCCCGAGACTAAAAGCACGGCACACTTGCACTTGTGACAGCACCTTGTACCTCGAGGGCAAGCCACAGATCCCTCTGTCTGCTCGACATGGAGCCTGACACTGCTGCTCCTGCTGGGCAGGCAAGTAGCCATGCACATGTCCAGGTGAGACGGAACCTGTCTTCTCTGTGGAGGCCTCAGTGGAACCCCCAAGACCTAGGTCAGGACTGTCGAGGCTAGATCAGGCACTTGCCTCAGCAAAAGTCGAGGCCAGGTCACCCAGATAGGAATGGGGAGGATTTCCCAGAGGTGATGGGCAACTGGCACGGAGACTGTCCTCTCCTGATGCCACAGGGGCGGGTCCATGGTCTCCCCGTCGTACCTCTAGAAACCCCGCCGCAATTCGTGAAACACCAGTAACTTCTCCATTGCAAGCGGGGTGAGGCACTTATCCACTGAGGCATCTCTGGGGAAATCACTCCTTCCCTTTTGGATCTCTAAGGGATTTTTCACCCCCTTTCTCTGACCCAGGAATTTCCCCACCCTAACCGTATCAACTCGAGAGGAACGATAAGACATCCTCGCGATTCAACAGAGCCATGTTTGCACCTGCTAAGCTCCAGATGATCATCCCCTTTACTGCCCCTTAAAAAAAGTTTCCCTGGATCTTCGCTCGAATACCAAGAGTAGGTGCTCACAACAGAAAAGTCTGGAGGAGTATCAGGGTTTCGGCCACCATTCACCAAGACCCCCAAATGCCTTGTCCACTGCAGATGAACTTGACAGCCCCAAACTGCCTTGACTGTCACCACGAGGCTCAACGCACGACACCCTGTTACGTGTGTCAGCACTTGACTTCGAGAGCAAACAACAGAAAAGTCTGGAGGAGTATCAGGGTTTCGGCCACCATTCACCAAGACCCCCAAATGCCTTGTCCACTGCAGATGAACTTGACAGCCCCAAACTGCCTTGACTGTCACCACGAGGCTCAACGCACGACACCCTGTTACGTGTGTCAGCACTTGACTTCGAGAGCAAGCCACAGATCGCTAGTGTGCTCAACATGGAGCCTGACACTGCTTCTGCAGCTGCTCAGGCAAGTCGTCTTGCACATGTCCAGTGAGACGAAGACTGTATCCTCTGTCGAAGCCTCTGTGGAACCCCCACGACCTAGGTCAGGACGGGCGAGGAAAGCCCAGGGACTGGCCTCAGCACAAGTCGAGGACATGGCACACTGAGAAGACTGGGGAATGATCCTCAGAGGTGACGGGCAACTAGCACGGAGACTGTCGTCTCCTGAGGCCAAAGTGGTGCATCTCTGGGACCTAACCGTATCAACTGGAGAGGAATGATTGGACATCCGCGCGATTCAACAGAGCCATGTTTGCACCTGCTAAGTTCCAGATGATCGTCCCCTTTACTGCCCCTTAGAAAAAGTTTCCCTGGATCTTCGCTCGAATACCGAGAGGAGGTGCTCGCAACAGAAAAGTTTGGAGGAGCATCAGGGTTTCGGTCACCATTCACCAAGACCCCCAAATGCCTTGTCCACTGCAGATGAACTTGACAGCCCAATACTGCCTTGACTGTCACCCTGAGGCTCAATGCACGACACCCTGGTACGTGTGTCAGCATTTTGGACCTCGAGAGCAAGCCCCAGATCGCTAGTGCACTCGACATGGAGCCTGGCATTGCTGCTGCAGCTGGTCAGGCAGGTAGCCGAGCACGTGTCCAGGCGAGACGAGGCCTGTCCCCTCTGTGGGTCCCTGAGTGGTAATCCCAGAACTAGGTCAGGGCAGTCGAGGAAAGCACAGGCTCCGACCTCAGCAAAGGTCGAGGAGTGAGCACCGAGACGACTAGGGAAGAATCCCCATAGGCGTCTGGCCACTGGCATGGAAACTGTCCAATTTTGAGTGCACAGGGGCGAGTCCCTGTGTTCTCTATTGTAACTCGACAGGACACCGCCACAACTTGAGAAAAACCAAAAGATTTTCCCCTGAAAGTGGGGTGAGGACCTAGTCTGCTGTGGCGTCTCGAGGGAAAGAACCTCTTTGCTCATGGACCTCCAAAGTGTCTTTCACCTTCTTGCTGTGACCCAAGAAGTTTCTCTCGCCACCCGTCCTCACTCGAGGGGAACACCAAAGTTCCAGCCATGAATGTAAAGGAGCCCCAGTATCCCTGCTGAGCTCCAGATGAGGGGCCCTTTCCTGCTCTGTCTGGAAAGGGTTCCCAGACTTCCCTCACATTCCAACAGGAGACACTCCAATCAGGACTGTCGGGAGCAGCATCAGGGGTCTTGCTACCATTCCCCAAAACCCCCAAATACCTCGTTCACTCCAGATGAATCTGATTGCCCTGCACTGGGTCTACTGTCACCCTGAGGCTCGAAGCCTGACACACTGGCACGTGTGACAGACCTAAGTGAATCCTCGAGGTCAAGGCACAGATCCCTGTGTCCACTCGACTGGGAGTCTTTCACATTTCTGCAGCTGCAGAAGCAAGCACAAGTGTACGTCTCTAGTCATGAAGAGGCCTGACTTTACTGTGTGGGCTTCATGGGAACCCCAATATTTATGTCAGCATTGGCGAGGTAAGCTCAGATACCAGCTTCAGCACCAGAAGAAAACTGAGGATTCGGCGATGACTGGGGAGGAATCCCCAAAGTTCCTAAAAAGGAACACCAGGTGTCCAGCCAAAAAGGAAAAGGAGCCCCGTTATCCCCTGCTGAGCTCCTGATGAGGGCCCCTTTCCTGCTCTCTCGGGAAAGGGTTCTCAGCGCACCCCTCTCATCCCAACAAGAAACACTGGCACAAGTACAGTCGGGAAAGGCATCAGGGATATTGCCACAATTCCCTAAAAGACTCAAATACCTTGTTGACTCTAGATGAACCTGACTGCCCAGCACTGCCTTCACTGTTAGGGAGAAGCTCGACCCCAGACACACTGGAAAGTGTGATAGCATGTTTTTATCCCCTGCTGAGCTCCTGATGAGGGTCCCTTTCCTGCTCTCTCGGTAAAGGGTTCTCAGCGCACCCCTCTCATCCCAACAAGAAACACTGGCACCAGTAGTCGGGAGAGGCATCAGGGATATTGCCACAGTTCCCTAAAACACCCAAATACCTCGTTGAGTCTAGATGAACCTGATTGCCCAGCACTGCCTTCACTGTTAGGGAGAAGGTCGACCCCAGACACACTGGAAAGTGTGATAGCATGTTGGACCTCGAGGTCAAGCCAGAGATCCCTGTGTCCGCTCGACAGGGAGACAGACACTGCT
>SJYD01056098.1:0-16074 GCA_006408635.1 Nanger granti | reverse complement strand
AGGGAAAGCACTCATGGTTAACCTGGTGGGATGCGAGAGGGCGCCTGGCCCAGGCTGAAGCTCCCGTGTTACCTTTCTGTTCCATTGGGCAAAGGGCCAGAGGCCTCTCGGGGGATTCTGAAGCAACAGAAAGTTGTTTCCCACACACTCTTCCTGTGAGCTCTCCCGAGGGCCCTGTTTCTGGGAAGGGGCAAACAGCAAAGAATCCTGGCTTCCCATCAACTGGCTGGGATCTCCTCTCAGCTGTGAGGCCTGGGGATCTGATTTCCGTGTTCTGTTGGGTTCTGTTGCCAGGAAGTGACATCATTTCCTGGTTTCCCTGCGGAGGTCCCTTACACAAAGCTCCCCAAGAGAATCTCTGGGTTTCTGTCTGTTCACGCAACCCCTTAGACCATGTGCAGGCACAGTGTCACCCACACCGCTCACCCCACAGTTTTGGCAGGCCTGGGTGCAGCCTGGACCTGAGCTCTGAGGCACAGCTCTTTCAGACAGGCTCTTCTCATCTGTGGTGTGTCCCTTGACAAGCCATATGCTTCTCAGGGATTCCATAGTCTCTCCATTTGCAGTGTTGGTTCAATCTCTCATCTACTGCCTTGGTCTGTCAGCATATTACACCTACATGCCTTTCAACCTGGGGCGGGTATCACAGGGAGCTTTTTCCCAGGGACTTCCCAAAGACAAGATTCAATACATGGCTGACCTAGCATAGAATGGGGCAGAAGCAAGCCTGGATGGGCTACGGGTCCTCAAAAAGTCAGTCCCCTTCTTGCCTGTTTTGAGACAAGCCCACACTTCCCCCAATGGAGGAATGAAAGTAAGACTAGAAGATCACCTTCTCTTATTTAAAAGAAGACCTAACTTTCTGGTCCTTTTTTTTCCATTGAGATTTTGGTTCAAGTGCCCCAACTCGGCTTTTATGAGTGGCCTTGCCTATAATTGCTCCCTGATTTCTATTACTCTCATAAGCTTGGGTCATTTTGCCACTTCTTCAGTGGATGGGCACTGTCATTGATTCTAACTTACAGATAGATTTATGAAAAGGTCTGCAAAATCTACTAGTTTCCTCTGTCTTGTTCAGTGTCTCTCTCTAGAAATGTCTTTCTTTTTCATTCGAAATGCAGTCTTTGTCTTCCTTTTTCTCTTTCTCTCCGTGTCTCCTGTGGATGGATGGATGCATCTGAATTCACATGGATATTGTGAGATTAAGGTTAGGTTTTAGGAATAGGTTAGAGTGAGATCAAGTGTTTAGGTTGCAGTTGGTGTTGGGGGATGGGACAAGGATGGTGTGTTTTTTCTTGGAGATTTTAGAGCTCTTTGTTCTTAGTCTATTTTACATAGGAACAGCTTATCAGATACATCAATTGTAAGTCATCTCTTATGTTCAGTTTCCTATTTTTTTTTTTTTTTTTTGATTTGTGAAATCTTGATTCCCTGGTGGCTCAAATGACAAAGTGCCTGCCCGCAATGCGGGACCCTGGTGTGATCCCTGAGAAGGGAAGTTCCCTGGAGAAGGAAATGGCAACCCACTCCAGTCATCTTGCTGAGAAAATTCCATGGATGGAGGAGTCTGGTGGAATAGAGTCCATGTAGTCACAAAGAGTCAGACACGACTGAGCCACTTGGCTTTACTTGTGGTTGGCACACAGATTTGTAGTTTCAACACCACTAAAGGTTGTGTTGGGTGNCATGGATGGAGGAGTCTAGTGGGATAGAGTCCATGTAGTCACAAAGAGTCAGACACGACTGAGCCACTTGGCTTTACTTGTGGTTGGCACCCAGATTTGTAGTTTCAACACCACTAAAGGTTGTGTTGGGTGCAAGAGGGACGAGAACTCCATGTTCAAGGTCAGGAGGGGCGGCCCTGATGAGATATCCCTTGTCCAAGGTAAGCATCGTTGGCTGTACTTTGCTGGAGCAACCCTGAAGTGATACCCCACTAACAAGGTAAGAGAACACGAAGTAAGGTGGTAGGTGTTGTGAGATGGCATCGGATGGCAGACACACTGACAACTAGCCAATCTGATCACATGGACCACAGTTTTGTGTAACACGATGAAACTAGGCCATGCATGAGGCGGTCACCCAAGGCGAACGGGTCATGATGGAGAGGGCTGACAGAATGTGGTCCACTGGAGAAGGGAATGGCAAACCACTTCAGTATTCTTGCGTTTAGAATCACGTGAACAGTATAAGAAGGCAAAATGAGAGGGTACTGAAAGAGGAACTAGCAGGTCAGTTAGTGCCCAATATGCTACTGGAGATCAGTGTGGAAATAACTCCAGAAAAAACTGAAGTGATGGAACAAAAGCAAACCCAATACCCCGTTGTGGATGTGACTGGTGAAACAAGCAAGGTCCCATGGTGTAAAGAGCAATATTGCATCGAAACCTGGAATGTTAGGTTCAGGAATCAAGGCAAAGTGGAAGTGGTTAAGCATGGGATGGCAAGAGTGAACATAGACATTCTAGGAATCAGCGCACTACAATGGACTGGTATTGGGGTCCAGCCCTGGTGGATCCAGGGTGATTCGAACTTGGAAACGGAGTCAGCGTCCTTGAAAAAATACATATATAAAACAGATATTTAGAGAGATTAGAAACGAATCATGTAGTAGAAAAATTAGTGGAGAAAAAGTCGCTGAATAACTTGGTTTATGTGGAATAGCATCCATGCTCCAGATGGGAATTCAGTCAGAAAAACGGGGAGCAGAAAAGAACGCCATGAGGGAATCAGTCTTTCCGGAAACTGATCTGATTTCTTTACTTTTGGGTTTGCTTATATACCTTTTGTTACACATAGGGATGAATACAGAGTCACGCGTGGGTCAGTAGTCCTGACCTTATTAAAATCAGTTGCTTCACAAAAAAAAGGTCTTAGGGGTTTTACATCATCTTCAAGCCATTTCTGCCTGCTGACATTTACAACCCTTTCTTTCTGACAACCAAAAACTTATTTTTCCCAAGGGTGTTTTTTCTTAAACCAGGCACCATCCTCCAAATAAAGTGGCATTCCTATAGGGTGAGGGTGTAGTGAGTTACAATCAAGAAAGGAATTTATTTAAGCCAAGGTTAACATGATTAATCTTAAAGCTTAATTCTTATTTCTCCTATATACTTATTCCTCCTATATGCTTAAAGGTTAATGCTCATTCTCCTATATGCTAATTATATTCATTATAAGGACAGGGAATATGGAGATTTAGCAGAAAACATCAGCCCAACAAACAATAATCCTTTCACCAATGTTCCTGTTAAGATCTACTTAGTCTTAAAATAGTGATAAAGTTACATTTTCACATAGCAAGGAGAGAGTGATTTATAACAAAGTACAGTGATCTATTACAAAAGAGAAAGTCCATTTACTCAAGAAGTCTAGTATTGCTAACCTTAAAAATTACTATATGTCATCTTCTATATTCCAAATACATTGATTAATATATTCCCAGGTGCATAGGGATATGGAGGTCTGGCAGCAATCATTGACACAACAAGAAGAAAAAGCCCTATTAAAATTAAGACTCTCAAAATACTCCAAAGCTCTCTGTGCTGTTTATGGTTGAGAGGTAGTAAACAATCATGTGTCATCAGAGAGGTTTAACCTGAGAGCTCTTATGCCATCTAGGGCATGGAATTAGCAGCAATTATTCACACAACAGATGAAAAAACGCTTCACCAATATAATTCACAACCAACCCACTGTACTAATAATTTCTAACTTCCCATAAGAATTTGCCTTTAGGAAGTCTAAAACATCATGTGCCTCTCAAAGTTGGGACTGACCCACCCGACCCCACTCAAGAGGAATACCGAGGGTCATGCCTCGACTCAAGAGGAGCCTCCTTTTCCCCTGCTCAGCTCCAGATGTGTATCCGTTTCCCTGCTCCATCAGGAAAGGATGCCTGGCGCTCCTCTCTCATCCCAAGAGGCGGTGCACTCACGAAGAGATTAGGAAGGACTCCAGGTTTCGCGCCCCCATTCCCCAATACCCCCAAATATCTCAGTCTACTCCAGAGGACCCTGGTTGCCCTGGACTACCTCGACTGTCCCCTGGAGGTTCGACTCACACAATGCTGGCACGTGTGACAGACCTGTGGCACATTGAGGGAAAGCAAGAGATCCCTGTGTATGCTCGTAATCGAATCTTGACACTGCTGCTGCAGCTTGGGAGGAAAGCGTTCGTGCACGTCTCCACGCGAGACAAAACCTGACTCCACTGTGGAGGCTCCAGGGGAACCCCAAGACCCATGTCAGCATGGGCGAGGAAAGCTCAGGCTCTGGCCTCAAGTCCAGATGAGGACTGAGGACCCGGCTCTGACTGACAAGAAATCCCCAGAGGCCCCTCGCAAGTGGCAAAAAGACTGGCCTCTCTTGACAACACAAAAGCAGTGCCCTCAGGTCCTCGTCTTAACTCGAGAGGACCCAGCCCCAAGTCGAGAAAAACCAGGAGCTTCTCCCTTGCAGGTGTGCTGAGGATCTTGTCCAGTGTAGCGTCTTGAGGGAAATCACCCATTCCTTCTTGAACCTCGAAAGAGTCCTTCACACCCTTGCTGCGACCCACAAAGTTCTCCTTTCCACCCGTCCACACTCGAGAGGAAGAAGGAGGATACCGCCACGACTCAAGAGGAGCCCAGTTTTCCCTGCTCAGCTCCAGATGAGGGTATCTTTCAATACTCCACCGGGAAAAGATTCTCGGCACTCCCGTCGCTTCCCAAGAGGAGAGGCTCCCCCAGAAGTGTCTAAAGGAATTCCAGGGGTCGTGCTACTATTCCCCAAGAACCCCAAATATCTCAGTCCACTCCAGGTGAATCTAATTGCCCTGCACTGCCACGACTGTCACCAGGAGGATTGACTCACGCAATGCTGGCAAGTGTGACAGCTCTGTGGCACTTTAAGGGATAGTCACAGATCCCTGCGTCCTCTCGACGGGAAGATGGACACTGCTGCTGCAGCTCAGGAGGAAAGCAGCCGTGCACGTCACCAGGTGAGAGGAGTCCTGACACCCCTGTGGAGGCTCCAGGAGAACCCAAAGCCCCATGTTAGCACGGGCCATTGTCTAAAGGAATTCCAGGGGTCGTGCTACTATTCCCCAAGAACCCCAAATATCTCAGTCCACTCCAGGTGAATCTAATTGCCCTGCACTGCCACGACTGTCACCAGGAGGATTGACTCACGCCATGCTGGCAAATGTGACAGCTCTGTGGCACTTCAAGGTATAGTCACAGATCCCTGTGTCCTCTCGACAGGAAGACGGACACTGCTGCTGCAGCTCAGGAGTAAAGCAGCCGTGCACGTCACCAGGTGAGAGGAGTCCTGACACCCCTGTGGAGGCCCGAAGCCCCATGTTAGCATGGGCCACGAAAGCTAAGGATCCAACCTCACCTGCAGATGAGGATTGAGGACCCAGCACCGAGTGGGGAGGAATCAGGAGAGGCCACTCGCAACTCACACGGAGACTGGCCTCACCTGAGGCCACAGGTGCAGGTCCCTGAGGTCCACGTCATAACTCGAGAGGACCTCGCTGAAACTTGAGAGAAAAAAAAAAAAAAAGGAGCTTCTACCCTGCAGGCGGGCTGAGGCCCTTGTCTGCTGCAGCGTCTCAGGGGAAATCACCCCTTTCCTATTGAACCTCGAAAATGTCCTGCACACCCTTGCTGCAACCTATGAAATTCCCCGACCCACAAGTATCCTTCAGGAAGAACACCGGGGGTTTTGCCGTGATTAAAGAGGTGCCCCATTTTCCACTGCTAAGCTCCATATGAGGGTCCCTTTCCATGCTCTGTCGGAAAAGGATTCCTGGCACTCCCCTCGCAACCCAAGAGGAAGTGCTCTTCCCAGAATAGTCGGGAGAAGTTCCAGGGGTCGTCCCACAATGCCCCAAGATACCCAAATGATTCAGTCCAATCCACAGGAACTTGATTGTCCTGAGCTGCCTCAACTCAGCCCGAAGATCTATTCATGCCACGCCGGCACGTATGACAGCCCAGTGGCACCTCGAGGGAAATCCTAAATTCTCTGTGTCCGCTCGAATGGGAAACCTGAAACTGCTACTGCAGCTCGGGATGAAAAGAGCCATGCATGTTTCCTCATCACATGAGACCTGACTCCCCTGTGGAGGCTCCAGGGGTACTCCAAGACCCATGGCAGCATTGATGATGACAGCTCAGGCTTCAGCCTCAGCTCCAGACGAGGACAGAGGATCCAGCACCGATTGGGAAGGAATTTCCAGAGGACCCTGGCAACTCGCTCGGAGACTGGCCTCTGCTGAGGCAACAGGGCAGGTCCCTGAGGTTCGCAAAGTAACTAGAGAGGACCACACCACAATAGCTCAGGCTTCAGCCTCAGCTCCAGACGAGGACAGAGGATCCAGCACCGATTGGGAAGGAATTTCCAGAGGACCCTGGCAACTCGCTCGGAGACTGGCCTCTGCTGAGGTCACAGGGCAGGTCCCTGAGTTTCGCAAAGTAACTCGAGAGGACCACACCACAACTCGAGAAATTCTAGGAGCTTCTCCCCTGCAGGCAGGGTGAGGCCCTTGTATGCTGCGGCTTCTCAGGGAAAATCGTCTCTTCCCTCTTGAACCTCAGAAATGTCCTTTACATCTTTTCTTCGACCCATGAAGTTTTCCGATCCAAACACTCTCCTCGAGAGGAACACCGAGGGTTCTGTCTTGATTATCTCCTGCTCAGCTCCAGATGAGCGTCTCTTTCCCTGCTCCATCTGGAAATAATTCCCGGCGCTCCCCTAGCAAACCAAGAGGAGGTGCTCTCCCCAGAAGAGGCAGGATGAACTCCAGGTGTTGTGCAATAATTCCCCAAGACACCCAAATGCCTAGTAAATTCCAGATGCACCTGACTGCCTTCACTGCCTCGACTGTCACCCCGAGGATTGACTCACGCAACGCTGGCGCGTTTGACAGTCCTGTGGCACCTCAATTGAAAGCCAAAGATCCCTGTGTTCGCTCAAATGGAAGGCATGACATTGCTACTGCAGTTCGGGGGGAAAGCGGCCGTGCACCTCTCCAAGCGAGACGAGACATGATTCCCCATTGGAAGCTTCAGGGGAACCCCAAAACCCATGTCAGCAAGGGTAAGGAAAGTTCAGCATCCTGCCTCAACTCCAGATGAAGACAGAAGACCGGCATCGACTAGGGAGGAATCTCCAGAGTCCACTAGCAACTCTCACATAGACTGGACTCTCCTGAGGCCACAAGGGCGCGACTCTGAGGTCCCTGTCGTTACTTAAGAGGACCCTACCACAACTCGAATAAAAACATGAGCTTCTCACTTACAGGCAGGATCAGACCCTTGTCGGTTGCGGCATCTCGGGGGAAATCACCCCTTCTTTCTTGAACTTGGAAAGGGTCCTTCACATTCTTGCTGCGACCCACAAAGTTCCTCGATCCACCTGTCCACACTCGAGAGGTAAAAGGAGGGTAATGCCGAGACTCATGAGGAGCCCCGTTTTCCCCTACTCAGCTCCAGATGAGGGTTCCTTTCCCTGCTCCGTCGGGAAAGGATTTCCGGGGCTCNTGCTGCGACCCACAAAGTTCCCCGATCCACCTGTCCACACTCGAGAGGTAAAAGGAGGGTAATGCCGTGACTCATGAGGAGCCTCGTTTTCCCCTACTCAGCTCCAGATGAGAGTTCCTCTCCCTGCTCCGTTGGGAAAGGATTTCCGGGGCTCCCCTTACCTCCCAACAGGAGGCGCTGTCCCCAGGACTGTCTAGAGGAATTCCAGGGGTTGTGCGACCATTTGCCAAGACCCCCAGTTTTATCAGTTCACTCCAAATGAAAGTTATTGACCTGCACTGCCTCGAGGATCACCCTGAGGATCGACTCACGCCACACTGGCACATGTGACAGTCCTGTGGCACCTCAGGGGCAAGCCACAGATCCCTGTGTCCAATCGAATGGGAAGCCTGACACTTCTGCTGCAGCTCGGAAGGAAAGCGGTCGTGCACGTATGAACGGGAGACGAGGCCTGGCTCACCTGTGGAGGCTCCAGGGGAACCCCAAGACCCAGTCAGCACAGGCGAGGAAAGCTCAGGCTCTGGCCTCAGCAACAGACGAGGGCTGAGGACCTGGCATCGACTGGGGAGGAATTTCCAGAGTCCCCTCGCAACTTGCAAAGAGACTGGTTTCTCCTGAGGGCACAATAGCGGGTCCCTGTGGTCCTGAATTAACTCGAGAAGGCTCCACCCCAACTGGAGAAAAACCAGGAGCTTCTCCCCTGCAGGCGGGGTGAGAGCTTCGTCCAGTGTGGCGTCTCGGGTGAAAACACCCCTTCTCTCTTGAAACGGGAAAAGTTCATTCACACCCTTGCTGCGATCCACGAAGTTCCCCAACACACCCTTCCTCACCCGAGCGGAACACTGAAGGTCCGCACTGACTCAGGAGGAGCTCGGGTTTTCCCTACTCATGTCCAGATGAGCGTCCCATTCCCTGAACCATTGGGAAAGTAATCCTGGCGCTTGGCATCCCAAGAGAATGCATTCTCCCCAAAAGAGTCGGGAGGTACTCTAAGGGACGTGCCGCCATCTCCAAGACCCCCAAATGTCTCTGTCTACTCCAGATGAACCTGATATTCCTGCACTGCCTCGACTGTCACACAGAGGATCGACTCACGTTACGCTAGCGTGTGTAACAGCCCTGTGGCACCTCGAGGGAAAGCCTCAGGTCCCTGTGTCCACTTGATGGGAAGCCTGACACTGCTGCTGCAACTCGGTAGGAAAGTGGACACGCACATATCCACACAAGACGAGGCCTGAATCCCCTGTACATTTTTCAGAGGAAACCCAAGGCCCATATCAGCAATGGCGAGGAAAACTCAGGCTCTGATCTCAGATCCAGATGATGACTGAGGACCCGGCATCAATTGTGGTGTAATCATCAGATACTCTTTGCAACTCGAGCGGGGACTGTCCTCTTGTGAGGCCACAGGTCGGGTCCCTGAGGTCCCTGTCATAACTCGAGAGACCCGGACACAACTCCAAAAAAACCAGGAGGATCTCACCTGCAGGTGTGTTTAAGCTGTAGTACCCTGTAGCGTCTCAGGGGGAAATCACCCTTTCCCTCTTGAACCACCAAAGAGTTCTTCACACCCTTGCTGCGAAACACAGGGTTCCAAGACATACCGGACCCCACATGAGAGGAACACCGAGGATTCCATACTACTCAAGACCAGCCCCGTTTTAAGCCTGACACTGCTGCTGCAACTCGGTAGGAAAGCGGACACGCACATCTCCACACAAGACGAGGCCTGAATCCCCTGTACAGTTTTCAGAGGAAACCCAAGGCCCATATCAGCAATGGCGAGGAAAACTCAGGCTCTGATCTCAGATATAGATGATGACTGAGGACCCGGCATCAACTGTGGTGTAATCATCAGATACTCTTCGCAACTCGAGCGGGGACTGTCCTCTTGTGAGGCCACAGGTCGGGTCCCTGAGGTCCCTGTCATAACTCGAGAGACCCCGACACAACTCCAAAAAAACCAGGAGGATCTCACCTGCAGATGTGTTTAAGCTGTAGTACCCTGTAGCGTCTCAGGGGGAAATCACCCTTCCCTCTTGAACCTCCAAAGCGTTCTTCACACCCTTGCTGCGACACACAGGGTTCCAAGACATACCGGACCCCACATGAGAGGAACACCGAGTATTCCATACTACTCAAGAGCAGCCCCGTTTTCCCTTGCTCATCTACAGATGAGAGTCCCTTTTCCTGCTTCCGCGGGAAAGGTTACCCAGCGCTCCGCTTGCATCCTAGGAGGAGGCATTCTCCCCAAGAGAGTCGGGAGAAACTCCAGGGGTCATGCCACCATTTCCAAAGATTTCCAAATGTCTCAGTCCACACCAGATGAATCGGATTGCCCTGCACTGCCTCCACTGTCACCCTAACGATTGACTCACACCACGGTGGCATGTGTGAAATTCTTGTGGCACCTCGAGGGAAAGACATAGATCCCCATGTCCACTCGACGGGAAGCCTGACAGTGCTGCTGCAGCTTGGGAGGAAAGCAAACATGCACTCGCTCACTTTGAGACGAGGCCTGACTCCCGTGTGGAGACTCCAGGGGAACACCAAGACACATGTCAGCATGGGCGAGTAAACTCAGGCTCAGGCCTCAACTCCAGACGAGGACTGATGACCCAGCGCCGACAGGGTAGGAACCCCGAGAGGGCCCTCCCAAGTCGCACAAAGACTAGCCTCTCCTGAGGCCACAGAGTAGTTCCCTGGGGCCCTGATAAAACACGAAAGACCCTGCTGCAACTAGAGTAAAACCAGCAGCTTTTCGCCTGCAAGTTCAGTCAGGCCCTTGTCCACTGAAGCGTCTGAAGGGAAATCACCCCTTCCTTCTTGGACCTAGAAAGGCTGCTTCACGCTCTTGCTGTGACCCACGAAGTTCCCCAACCCATCCGACCCCACTCGAGAGGAACACTGAGGGTCCCGCCGCCAACTGGGAAGGAATCCCGAGAAGACCCTTGCAACTCCCACAGAGACTGCCCTCTCCTCAGGGAACAGGGGCGGTTTCTGGGTTCACACTTGTTACTAGAGAGGACCCCGCCGCAACTCAGAAAAAACAAGAGGATCTTCGATTTCCCCTGCTAAGCTTCAGATGAGGGTACCTTTCCCTGCTCTGCCAGGAAATGATTCCCAGCGCTCCCCTCGCATCCCAAGAAGAGGCACTTAACCAAGGAAGGAGGGGGGGAACTCCTGGGGTCGTGCCACCATTTGCCAAGGCCCCAAATGCCTCAGTCCACTCCAAATAAACCTGATTGCCCTGCACTGCCTCGACTGTCACCATAGGATCGACTCACACCACGCTGTCATGTTTGACTGCCACGTGACAAATACAGGGCAAGACTTGAATCCCTATGTCCACTCAATGGGGAGCCTGACACTGATGCTGCAGCTCGGGAGGAAAGCGGCCATAAACTTTTCCACACGAGACGAGACCTGACTCCAATGTGGAGGCTGCAGGGAAACCCCAAGACCCATGTCAGCATGGGCGAAGAAAGCTCAGGCTCTGGCCTCAGCTCCAGATGAGGACTGAGGATGCTGCTCTAACTGACGCAGAATCCCCAGACGACCATCGCAACTCACATGGAGACTGGCCTCTCCTGAGGCCACAGGGGCGGGTCTCTCGTGTCCCTGTAGTAACTTGAGAGGACCCCTCCGCAATTTGGGAAAAAAACAGCTTCTCTCCTGCAGCAAGTGAGGCCCTTGTGCTTCGTGACCTCTCAGGGGAGATCATCACTTTCCTCTTGGACCTCAAAAGGCTCATTCACACACTTGCTATGACCCACGAAGTTCCCCGAACCACCCTTCACTTCGAGAGGAACACCGAGGATCCTGCCGTGTCTCATGATGTGCCCCGTGTTCCTCTCCTCAGCTCCAGATGAGGGTCACTTTCAGTCCTATATCGGTCAGAACTCCATGGGTCGTACCACCATTCCCCAAGACACCCAAATGCCTCAGTCCACTCCAGATGAACCTGAATGCCCTGAACTGACTCGACTCTCACCCCTAGGATCGACTCCAGACTAGATGGCAAGTGTGACAGCCGTGCAGCACGTTGGGGGCAAGCCACAGATCCCAGTGTCCGCTCGACAGGGAGACTGACACTGCTGCTGCAGCTTGAGAGGGAAGTGGCTGTACACGTCTCCACACAAGACAAGGCCGGACTCCACTGTAGAGGCTCCAGGGGAACCCCAAAACCCATGTCAACATGGTATGGAAAGTTCAGCGTCTGGCCTAAGATTTAGATAAGAACTGAGGACCTGGCACAGCCTGGGGCAGGAATCCCCATTGGCCCCTCGGAACTTGCACAGAGACAGGCCTCTCCTGAGTCCACAGGGGCGGGTCCCTGCGGTACAAGACATAGCTCGAGGGGACCCCACCGCAACTCGAGAAAAACCAGGCGCTTCTACCCTGCAGGCAGGGTGAGGCCCTCGAATGCTGCCTCGTCTCCGGGCAAATCACACTTTTCCTCTTGGACGTTGAAAGGCTTCTACACACGCTTGCTGTGACCCACAAAGTTCCCTGACCCACGTGCCAACATGAAAAAAATTCGGAACTTGCACAGAGACAGGCCTCTCCTGAGTCCACAGGGGCGGGTCCCTGCGGTACAAGACATAGCTCGAGGGGACCCCACCGCAACTCGAGAAAAACCAGGCGCTTCTACCCTGCAGGCAGGGTGAGGCCCTCGAATGCTGCCTCGTCTCCGGGCAAATCACACTTTTCCTCTTGGACGTTGAAAGGCTTCTACACACGCTTGCTGTGACCCACAAAGTTCCCTGACCCACGTGCCAACATGAAAAAAAAAAAAAAACAATGAGGCACCCGCTGAGACACAAGAGGAGACCCCATTTCCCTTGCTCAGCTCCAGAGGAGGGTCCTTTTCCCTGGTCCGTCAGGAAAGGATTCCTGGCGCTCCCCTCGCATTCCCAGAGGAGGGGATTGCTACAGGAGACTTGGGAGGAACACCAGGAGTCGTGCCATCATTCCCCAAGACTCTCAAATGCCTCGTCCACTCCAGATGAAGTTGACAGCCTTGCTCCACCTTGATTGTCACCCCGAAGATGGATTCACTCCACTCACTCCACTCCAGCTCTGGCAAGAGTGTCAGACCTGGGCTACACTAAGTGCAAGCCACAAATCCCTGTGTCCACTTGAAGGAGAGCCTGACATTGCTGTTGCAGCTCGGGAGGAATGGGGCGGTGCCCCTCTCAACGTGAGACGTGGCCTGACACCCTTTCGGGGGCTCCAAGGGAACCCCAAGACTCACGTCAACATGGGCGAGGAAAGTTCACACTCCGGCCTCAGCTCCAGACGAGGGCCAAGGACTCGGCACAGACTGAGGAGGAATCCCCAGAGGCCCCTCGATATTTGTACCGAGACTGGAATCTCCTGAGTCCAGAGGGGTGGTCCCTGGGATCCACACCGTAATTTGAGAGGACCCCGCCACATCTCGAGAAAAACCAGGAGCTTGTCCCCTGAGGCGGGCTGAGGCCCTTGTCCTCTTTGGTATCTCGGGTTAAATCACCCCTTCCCTCTTTAATCTGGAAACGCTCCTTCACACCCTTGCTGTGACTCACGTATTTCCCGACCCACTTGTAGCCACTTGTCAAAAACACCGAGGGTACCACCATGACTCAAGAGGAGCCCCGTTTTCCCCTTCTCAACTTCAGATGAGGGTCCCTTTCACTGCTTCATCAGGAAAAGATTCCCGGCGGTCCCCACGCATTCCAAGAGGAGGTGCTTGCCACAGTGGAGTTGGAAGGCACACCAGGGGTCGTGCCACCATTCTCCAATACCCCAAAATGCCTCGTCCACTCCAGATGAACATGAGTGTCCTGCACTGCCTCGATTGTCACACTGAGGTTCGAATCACACCACGCTGGAACGTGTGACAGCCCTGGGGTACCTTGAGGGCAAGACACAGTTCCCTGTGTCTACTAGATAGGGAGAGTGACACTGCTGCTGCCGCTTGGGAGGAAAGCGACCATACACGTCTCCATGTAAGATGCGGCCAGACACCCCTGTGTGTTCTCCACGGGAACTCACAAACCCATGTCAGCACAGGAAAGGAAATGTCAGTTCTGGCCTCAGCTCAGGAGGAGGACTGCCAATTTTACGCCTATTGGGAAGACATCCCTAGGGCCCCTCGCACCGTTACTGGCCTCTCTGAAGGCCACAGGGGCAGATCTCAGTCGTCCCTGTCGTAACTTGAGAGGACTCCACAACTCGATAAAAACCAGGAGCTTCTCCCCTGCAGGAGAGTCAGGCCTTTGTCCGCTATGGCGCCTTGGGGGAAGTCACCCCTTCCCTCTTGGACCTCGAAAGGCTCCTTCACATCCTTGCTGTGACCCACGAAGTTCCCAAATCTACTCATCACCACTCGATAGGAACACCGAGGATCCCGCCACGACTCAGAAGGAGCCCCGTTTTCCACTGCTCCACTCCAGATGAGGGTCCCTTATCCTGCTCCGTCAGGAAAGGATTCATGGCCCTTCCCTCGCATCGCAACAGGATGAGCTTGCACCAGAAGTGTCGGGAGGAACACCAGGGATCGTGCCACCATTTCCCAAGACTCCTGAATGCCCCGTCCACTCCAGATGACCTTGACTGCCCTGCACTGCTTCGACTGTCATGCGGACGATCGACTCACACTACACTGGCACGTGTGACATCTCTGGGGTACCTCGAGGCAAGCCACAGATCCCTGTGTCCGCTCGACGGGGAGCCTGTCATAGCTGCTGCAGCTCTCTTTGAAAGCAGCCGTGCATGTCGCCTTGCGAGATCAGGTTTGATCCCCTGTGGGTTCTCTAGGTAAACCCACAGCCCCGTGAAATTACAGGCAAACAAACTCAGGCTCCGCCCTCAGTCCAGACGAGGACTGAAGACCCAACATCGAATTGGAAGGGATCTCCAGAGGCCCTTCTGTACTCATACGGAGACTGGCCTCTCCTGAGGACACAGCGTCTGGACTCTCCTGAGGACAAATCGGCAGGCCTCAGGGGTCCCTGTTGTAACTCGAGAGGAAACAGCCACAAATCGAAAAAAAAACAAAAAACAAAAAAAAAACAGGAGCTTCTGCCCTGAGGGTGGGGTGAAATCCTTGTACACTGCGGCCTCTAGGGGGAAATCATATCTTCTTGGGTTCTCTAGGGGAACCCACAGACCCATATAATCACAGGCAACCAAAGCTCAGACTCCGCCCTCAGCTCCAGACGAGAACTGAAGACCCAGCACCGAATTGGAAGGGATCTCCAGAGGCCCCTCGATACTCGCATGGAGAATGGCCTCTCCTGAGGACACAACGGCAGGCCTCAGGGGTCCCTGTTGTAACTCGAGAGGACACAGCCGCGAATCGAAAAAAACCAGGAGCTTCTGCCCTGAGCGTGGGGTGAAATCCTTGTACACTGCGGCCTCTATGGGGAAATCATACCTTCCCTCTTGGACCGTGAAAGACTCCATTACACCCTTGCTCTGACCCACGAATTTCCCCTACATACACATCCCCACTCAAGAGGAATACCGAGGATCGCGCCACGACTCATGATGAGCCCCGTTTTCCCCTTCTAAGCTCCAGATTATGGTCCGTTTCCCTGCTATGTGGAGAAAGGATTCTAGGCGCTACCCTCGCATACCAGGAAAAGGCAATCGCGCCAGTAGTGTTGAGAGGAACACCAGGGGTCATTCCACCATTCCCTAAGACCCCAAATACCTCCTCCCTTCCAGATGAACCTGACTGCCCTGCACTGCCTCGACTGATCCCAAGGATGAACTCACGCCACGCTGCACGTGTAACAGCACTGGAGTACCTTGAGAGCAAGGAACAGATCCTTGTGTCCTCTCAACGGGAAACTGACACTGCTGCTGCATCTCGGGACGAAAGCGGTCGTATATGTCTCCACGAGAGACGAGGCCTGAATCCCAATTGGGGGCTCCAGGGGCAACCCATGACACATGTCAGCACGGGCGAGGAAAGCAAGGAACAGATCCTTGTGTCCTCTCAACGGGAAACTGACACTGCTGCTGCATCTCGGGACGAAAGCGGTCGTATATGTCTCCACGAGAGACGAGGCCTGAATCCCAATTGGGGGCTCCAGGGGCAACCCATGACACATGTCAGCACGGGCGAGGAAAGCTCAGGCTCCCGCTTCAAATCCAGAATAGGACTGAGGAAGTGCCGCCGACGGGGGGGATTACCAGAGGCCCCTCGCAACTCCCACGGAGACTGGCCTCTCGTGAGCTCACAAGGGCGGGACCCTGGGGCCCCTGTCTTAAATCGAGGGGATCCTGCCTAAACTCGAGAAAAACCAGGAGCTTTTCCCCTGCAGGCGGAGTGAACACCTTATGTGCCGGGGCGTATCAGGGCAAATCACCCCTTTCCTCTTAGACCTCGAAAGTTTGATTCACACCCTTTCTGTGACCCATGATTTTCCCCGACACAACCATTCCCCCTCGAGAGGAACACCGAAGGTCCCACCGCGAGTCAAGAGGAGCCCCGTTTTACCCTGCTCAGCTCCAGATGAGGGTCCATTTCCCTGCTCCGAAGGGAAAGGATTCCC